>JAXGGT010000172.1:1487463-1509192 GCA_035583425.1 Marsdenia floribunda | reverse complement strand
TTCTTCAAATTACAACTTAAATTAGTGACAAAAACATTACCAATAGATATTTCTTGTTGCTAATTACTTGGAAAATATTTTTTGGGCAAATCATGAACTAATTTACCAACATACATATTACTAACTAAGAATTGTTGTTGGTAAATAATTTTTATGACAAATTAGCAACTAAATTACCAATAAAATAATTACCAACAATGGAATTCCTGTTGGTATATGGTTGGCAAATATTTTCCCGCTAAAATACCAACTAATTTCCAACTAATTACCAACCAATTATTTTCCAATAAAAAATAATTAGTTGGAAATTAGTTGGAAATTAATTAAATTTCTCTAATTTTTAATTCGGTTGGTAATTAATTGGTAATGTGTTGGTAAATACCAACATAAAATGATTAGTTGGTATCTTCGAGTTGGTAATAGCCATTTTTCTAGTATCTTTAATTTCTTGAAACTCAATTAGACTAACTAAATAAATGATATTGATATTTATTCATTTTAGCATGACCATGCATCTTCCAGTCTCAATTATCGAGGTCAGAGACATCTCTCTTGTAATAAGAGAGATAAATTAAATATCAATTACTTATATCTCACTGCATGATTCTCACTATACTCAATCATAATCTTTATAATCATCTGATTAAAGACAATAGCAATCTCAAAGTAGATCGATCTAATATTTGTTCTCAATAAATACATATGAATTAAATTTATATCTTATATGCATATTTATCTCATGAATATCAATCAAACTTCATACTAATCTCAATTCTTTGTTATTATCATAAAAATAATTGATTAGTGACAATTAGAATAATTAATATTATTTAAGTATATTATTATATAATAAAAATGTAAATTGTTATAATAATAATAATAATAAAAGGGCAGATTGTCCTAGTAACACCTGAACTTTTTCGGATTCTAGCTCTTGCACCCTAACTTTTTTTGACATACACTCACACCCCAATTTTTTTTTTTTTTTTTTTTTTTTTTGTTCTAAAATAGCATTGTCGGCAGTTTTGTTTGTTAAGTTTAAAATTTGTCCATTAGTTTCACTTTTGATAGGGTTATTTTCATCTTTCTGTCAATCCAACATAAGGGATACTTTAATAAATAATGACATTTTTAATTGTTTTGAAATTATTTAATCTTAATAACTAAAAAAATTAGAGGGATATTATTCAATTTTCTTTTTAGAGTTTTCCTCTTTCTTTTTTTTTTTTTTCTTGTAGCCGCTACAACCTCCCACTATTGCCACCTGTTGTTTCAACTATAGATTTAACACATACATATTCATAACATTTTGCATTAATCCCTTAGATTTTGTAGGAAAATCAAGAAAATTAAAGTGACATATGCTTATGTTTTAGAAAAATATTGGCATGAAGACACAAGTGGTTAAAGAAAAGGAAAGATCACCAGTCTTGTACTTGTAGTACGATAAGACATTTAATTGTCTTTATCTTTTAGATGATATCTCTGTAGATTCGAGCACGCGTCTGTATCTTATGGAACTATGAAAAATAAAATTTGCATCTTTTGGGATTCAAACACACACCCACAATCATCTGAAATCAAATATCTTTATCTTTTAGATGATATCTTTATAGATTAGAGCACACGTCTATATCTCATGGAACTATGAAAAATAAAATTTGCATCTTGCAGGATTCAAACACGCACCCACAATCATCTGAAATCAAATGTCCTCCTATTGCACCAAGAATCAACCTTTTATTTTAGCTTTCGCCTCTCTTATCTTTGTAATATTTATTTACTCGTTTTTTTAAAAAATATTTATTTATAGTGCTTTCATTTATTTATTTGTAATACTTATTTATGAGCTTTTATATATGATCATATGTAATATTTATTTATAATGCTATTTGTATTGAAAGATATGGATAAAGAAGTACATTTTATAGAAATTGCAACTACGTATACTATCCTCCAAGATAGGAGGAAGTATCTTATCAAAGTATATTGCATATGTTACTACAATTTCGTAATACAAAAATACTTGAATTCTCAAAAAGAGTAATTATAATATTACCATAAATTCCAATTTTTTGTAATTAATTGAATGTTTCGGAAGATCAATTATAATATTTCATAAAGAAATTAAACATAAACCAAAAGTTTATTGGTTCAAAAACTTTTACCATATGGCATGACCGATTAGGACATTTTGGTTGAATATGATGCAAAAAAGCAAAAGAACAAAAAAAAAAATTTATTGAACATTACACGGGCAAGCATTGAAAAACCTAATGATTTTTCAATCTAAATAATTTCGCTTGTTCTTAATGTTAATTAGATCATTATAAGATATTGGGCCAAAAATCCCAACAACACCTAAATTTTACCAAAATCCAACTTTAGCACCTAAACTTTTTTTCGTTTAACTTTGACACTCGAACTTTTTTTTTTTGTACAAATTTTACACTTCCAGCAATAATTTCTGTTAACATACCTTTAGTTTGACTTTTTGAGGGTGTTTTTGTAAATATTGACTTTTAAATTTTTAATAGGGTTTCATTATAATAACTAAAAATTTTAGGGACTATTATCTAATTTAATTATAGGGTTTTCTTTTCTTCTTCTTTTTGATATTCTTGCGTCGTCGCCACTGCTCATCCAGCGCCGCCGTCGTTTACCCCGCCGCTGGTACTGCTTACCACCACCGTCGCATGGGCTCTTGTTTCTCTACTATTCTTTCCCCTTTAGAAGGTATTTCGCATTGGAGGTCATGCTTTTGGGTTGCGATTTAAGCAATGGCAAGTTAGTATTGCCGCCTTGTGAACATCCTTCACCGGTTAATCTCCTTCCAGTCTTGGATCTACAATAAGGAAGTGCCCAATCCACCAGATTCTATGTTGAAATTGTATGTGTGAATCCGTTATGTGGATCTATAAATATGTCTAAATCCTTAACCAACTGAACCCCGGAGGTGACTACACTCTCGAAATTGAGAAGGTTGTTGCAAATATGAAATCGGAGACAGACGACCATGGTTCCAATGCGTTCGGTCTTCAGCCCGTACGCATTCAGTCTGGGCTTCCGCTTCGTCTCATTCTTCTTCTACTTAGTCCTCTTTTTCTCCTCTTCTTTCTTGTCTAACCTCACCAGAGACCATCGCTGTAGGCAAGCCCTTCAGATTCAGAGAATTTCCCGTTTGTTGTCCTAGGAAACAAGATTGACGTGGATGGTGGAAATAGTAGATTCCATTTTGTGGCAAGAGCATAGGAGAGGATAGGATAGGGGAGAGAACAGAGGAGATGGGTAAGCGGCGACGGTAGCGGCAGCGAGGTGAGCAACGATGGCGGCGACGGGGTGAGCAACAACGGCAAGAACATCAAAAAAATAAAAAAGAAAACCTTAAAATAAATTGCATAATGGTCCCTAAAATTTAAAAATTATTATGATTAAATCCTATTAAAAATTTTAAAAGTTGAAATTTACAAAAATACCATTAAAAAAGTTAAATTAACATAACGTTAACAACACTTACAGACGGAAGTGCAAGATTTGTACAAAAAAAAAAAGTTCGAGTGTCAAAGCTGAACGAAAAAAAGTTCAAGTGCTAAACCTCAATTTGGAGAAAGTTCAGGTGTTGTTGGGATAGTTTGCCCTAAGATATCTTATGGTTCAAAATAGACACATCCAATAGATGGTCTCATGTATGCTCAAATAAGAAGACTAAGAACACAATACATTTGGATAATGTCGTGATTGACATAAGTGTAGAACATCCTATAGCTCATGTTCATACACAAAATTGGCTAGCCGAATCATTTCTCAAGCGATTACTACTTAGGAGAACAATTTTTATTATTACTTAAGAACAATTCAATTTTATATGCAACATAGTTTATGTGCATCATGCCAATAAAAGTTCTCCCTATTTACAATTGGCTAATGCTTAGTAGCCAATTATTTCCCGTCTTAGAATTTTTGAATCTGCGATATATGTTTCTATAACTCCACCACAACGTACAAAGATAGGTCTTCAAAGGAGATTGGAAATATATTCTTAGATTTGATTCTTCTATAATAAGAGATATTGGAGATCTTTTTACAATTTTAATGAACCATAATTTCCAATAAGGGGGAGAAACAAAAATGCAGCTTAATAATATTGGGAATATTTTGATCACCATAAAAAGTAATATGAACTTGAAGTTTAAAAGATAGTCCCATTGTACAATACAAACTGCCGAATATATTCATTGACGTAAAGAAAGAGACTAATTTAGTCACGTATACCAGCTGCAAATGCTCCATACAAATTGATATCCTGATAGGATAATCCATTAATGAAATAAAATATGAGTCTATGGTATGCTAGAAGCATGATAGACTAATTGGCCATAAAGATCAAAATCCTTGCAAAAGAAAGGGAATAAACGTTCTAAATGAGTCAATTGACAAATTGTCACTTTTGAAGAGTCAAGATACATAACTGATAAAATTATTTCGAGAAGAAGTTCAGGTACCTGAAAATACTGAAAAAGAAGAAAATGATGAGATCTTAATAAGTTATGTCTTTATGGGAAACAATTGAATGAAAAAGAAATATTTGTCAATAATATTTATAGATAATGTAACTCTAGCTTTTCTGAATCATAATGGTGATCATGAACTTACATCCGTTGATAAGTGTTGACGTAGATGTGTGATTGACTATATTTTTGAAAAGATGCAATTAAACATAATTAAAGTCACTTGAAAAATGTGAAATTTTTGGACTTGCAGTCCAGACACCTGAAGATGTCATACTCATAGGTTACAAATGGGTATTTGTGCAACAAACAAATAAGAAATATGAAGTTATGAGATATAAAACACAACTTGTTGCACAAGGATTTTTGCAGAATTTTAAATTAACTAAAAATGCCACATATTCTATTGTGGTGGATGCAATTACGTTTCAATATCTTATTAGTCTAGCAACTAATAAAAATTTTAATTTGCATATTATGAACGTCAGTGTAGCTTATTTATATGGCTCTCTTAATGATATCTATATGAAATTCCTGAACGATTTAAGATGCCTAAAGCATACAATTTAAATTTTTGAGAATTATATTCAATAAAATTACAAAGATCTTTTTATAGTTTAAAGCAATTTGGGCAAATGTAATACAATCATCTAGTAAATACTTATTAAAAGTAGGTTACCAAAATAACCAAATTTGTCCATATACTTTTATTAAGAAAGAAAATTTGCGATTTGATACAATTGTTTTATATGTTAATATTGAAACTCTGGAAGAGATTTCAAAAAATTTTAGATTCTTTGAAAAAGGAATTTGAGATGGACGATCTCATAAAACATAATTCTATCTTGACTTGCAAATCAAGTACTTGAAAGATAAAATTCTTTCAATTAATACAGAAAAATGTCCTTAAAATATTTTGCATGGATAAAATATATCCATTGAGTACCCCAATGGTTGCTCACTCACTTGATGCAAAAAAAGAGAAATACTTTTCGATCTTGTGCGGATGATGAAGAACATCTTGGTCCCGAAGTATAATATCATAGTGCAAAAGGTGCACTAATTTATATTGCTAATTATGTGAGGTTTAATATAGTTGTTGCTATTAATTTATTAGCTATATTTAGTTCCTATCCAACCAAAAGATATTGGAATGGAACTAAACAAGTCTTTCGACTATTTGGAAATATTAAACAAGCTATTTTTGACAAATTTATTCATAAAGGCACTACCAACTTTAACAATTGAGAGATTAGAACAAGTTGGAATTCATCGATTCAGAGATTTTATATAATCTTCTAATCAGGGGGAGTATATAAGGGAAGATGTACTATTTTTCCTTCACTAAGGTTTTTTCCCACTGGGTTTTTCTCTGGTAAGATTTTAATGAGGCATATTTCTTGTACAATGAATATTCAAGGGGAGTGTTATAAATATATTTATTATATAAATATTCAATGAAGACTCCTATGTCCTATTTACTTCTCAGTCTTAAAGACTATTAGGTCTATACAAATGTATCTCTATAAATAGAGGATTATATGTATTGATTGAGTTTGATGAATAAGATCAATAGTATGTTATTCTCTCTATTTTGCTTTTATTCTCTTATATTTGTATAGTTATTATTTATTTTATAACATATATATAAGAATACGAATTATTTTAAAATGAATTTTTCTTTCAATAGTGCTATTGTAAATGTTTTAAACTTTTTTAGTATTTCAGTCTTATAATTATAAAATTTAAATGTTTCCTAACTTTTTGGTTTTGGTAATTTTTAATTATTTTTTACGATTTCTCTCTCTTAATTGTAGGTCTTTTAATCTTTTTTTCCAGAGAGGTTTTTTAGTCTTTACAATTATAAAATTTAATATTTGCTAACTTTTAGTTTTTCTTCATTTTTTAATGGTTTCTTTTTCTTTTCTTTTTTTTTGTCCTTTTTTTTCAGTTCTCTCTCAATGTGTATATATATTATAATATGGTAGGCATTTTTAGAAGGAGTTTTTTACATTGGAAATCTTGTTATATTTTTATTGTCTTTTTTCTTTTTTTTTCAAACTTTATCTCTTAATATTCCTAATTTTTTTCAATTCTTATTATTTTGTTAACTTTGTCTCTTTTTCCTTTTAATAATATGCATAAAATAATAATTGGATTTTTTTTTTTTTGTTTAAAATATTAATATTGTTATAAAACTAATTATAAAAAAGATAAAATAAAGAGAATATATTGTTGTTGTATTTCATTCATCAATCTTTAACAATACATGAAATCCTATATTTATAAAGATAGATCTATAAAGACCTAATAGTCTGAAAGACTAAACTGTTAAGAAGTAAATAGGACATAGGAGTCTTCAATGGATATTCATATAATAAATATATTTATAACACTCCCCCTTGAATGTCCATTGAACAAGGAATATGCCTCATTAAAACCTTACTAGAGAAAAATCCAGTGGAAAAAAACATAGTGAAGGAAGAAGAGTACATATTTCCTTGTACACTCCCCATGATCAAAATATTATGTAAGATCTCTAAATTGATTCACTCCAATTTGGTGCACTTAATCTTTCAAATGTTGAAGTCGATAATACCTTTGTAAACAAATATATCAAGTTGTTACTTGAACGAATCTCTGAACATCTATATCACTATTCTTCTAAAGATCATGAGTAAAGAAGAATTCTGCTGAAATATTTTGTGTGATCTTGTTTAATATATTTTTCGTTCAACTGAGCTACACATAGTACTTTATCTTCATATAGATGAGTTGGGATCTCTCTTCCGGAGGATAAACTACAACTCCCTCTAGTATAATGAATTATTGACCTCAACCAAATACATTCTCGACTAGGTTCATGAGTAGCTATAATCTCGTCATAATTCGAAGAAGTTGTTGTTGTAGTTTGCTTTGTAGAGCGCCATAATAGAGCAGTATTGTCATATGTAAATAAATAGACACTTTAAGAATGTGGTTTGTGCAGATCAGAAAGATAACCAACATTAGCATACCCATATCAATTGTACCTTGAGGATATCAAAAAACTTGTTTAATTCCATTCCAATGTCTCTTGGTTGGAGATGAACTAAATATTACTAATAAATTAACAACAAAGGCTATATCGGGTCTAGTATTATTAGTAAGATACATTAGTGTACCTATTGCACTAAGATATGATACTTCAGGATCAAGAAGTTCTTCATTATCCTCACGAGGTCAAAAATGTCCCTTTTTGTATCGAGTGAATAACCATTGGGATACTTAATGTATGCACTTTCTCCATGAATAATTTTTTGAGGACTTTTTCTATATAAGTTGTTTTGCTGAGATATTTTATCTAAAATTCCTTTTTCAAAGAATGTACTGTTTTTGAAATATCTTCAGGAGTTCTAATCCTATTTAAGTCGTCAACATATACAACGATTGTACTAAATTCTGAATTTGCTTTCGTAATAAAAACATATGGACAAATTTGGTTATTACAATAACCTACATTCAACAAGTATTCACTGGGACGATTGTACCACATTTGTCTAAATTGCTTTAAACCATATAAATATCTTTGTAATATAGTTCTCTAGAATTTGAATTGTATGATTCCAACATCTTAAATCCTTCAGAAATTTTCATATAGATATCATTAAATGAGCCATATAAATAGGCTATAGTTACATTCATAAGATGTAAATTAAAATTTTTATTAGCTGCCATACTAATGAGATACTAAAATATAATTGCATCCACCACAATAGAATATATGACTTTGTACTTAATTTAAAATTCTGCAAAAATTCTTGTGCGACAAGTTGTGTTTATATCTCACAGCTTCATTTCTCTTATTTGTTTGTTTCAAAAAAACTCATTTGTACCTTATGATTATGACATCTTTAGGTGTCCAAACTATGAGTCCAAAAACTTCACATTTTTCAAGTGAGTTTTATTATCTTCCAACTGCATATTTCTAGAATATAGTCAATCACATCTACATTGACACTTGTCAACGGATGTAGGTTTATGATCACCATTATCATTCACAATAGTTGTACATTACTTATAAAAATATTGTTGACAATTTTTTTTTTGTTCAATTGTTTCCCATAAAGACATAACTTATTGAGATCTCATCATTCTTTTCTTTTTCAATATTTTCAAGTATCTGAACTTCTTCTGAAGTAATTCTATCTGTTATGTCTCTTGACTCTTCAAGATTGACAATTTGTTCAATTGACTCATTTAGAACGTTTGTTCCTTTTTTTTTGCGGGGATTTTGATCTTTAGAATTGATTGGTCTATCACGCTTTTGGCGTGCCATAAACTCATATTTTATTTCATTAATGGATTGTCCTACCGGGACATCAATTCATGTGGAGCATTTGTAGGTGGTATATGTGACTTAATTAGTCTTTTTTTTTTGTAGGTCAGTAAAGTACATCTGTTAGTTTGTATTTTGTAATTGGAATATCTATTGAACTTCAAGTTCACATTACTTTGTACTGTGATCAAAATATTGCAAAGTATTATGTGTAATAATTTTACCAAGCTGCATTTTTGTTTCTCCCCTTAAATTGATTCATTAGAATTGTAAAGAGATCTCCAATATATCTTATCATAGGAGAATCAAATATAACATATATCCCCAACCTTCTTTGAATACCCATCTTTGTGCGTTGTGGTGGAGTTATAGAAACATATATATTGCACATTCAAAAATTCTAAGATGGGAAATATTTGGCTACTAACCATTAGTCAATTGTAAATAGGGAGAATTTTTATTAGCATGATGCTCACAAGTTCTGTTGCATACAAAATTGCATTATCCTTTGTTCTTGTAAGTAAATGTATAGCTATGAATTGTATCGCTTAACCAACGATTCAGCTAACCGAATTTTTTGTATAAACATGAGTTACAAGATGTTCTACACTTATATCAATAACAACATTATCTAGATGTGCTCATAGCCTCCTTCGTAAATGTCAAATTACAAGTTGATAATAAACATACATGAGGCCATCTACTATATGTGTCTATTTAGAACCATAAATAATCTGGTAATGAGATAATTTGCGTTGAGGACAAGTAGCATATGAAATTCTTTAGATTGAAAAATCTTCATATTTGTCAATGAGTGTCCATGTGATGTTCAATAATTTCTTTTTTTCTTTTTTGCATCATATTGAATCAGAATACCCTAATGGGATATGCCAAATAGTAAAATTTATTGAATCAATAAACTTCTAATTTACGGTTAATTTCTTTATACAATATTGGAATTGTTCTTTCAAAACATTCAATTAATATTACATTACCAGAAGTTGTGATAGCACACTATAAAAGTTTTCTAGTAACATTATAATTGCTCTTCTGGAACATTCAATTAATGACATATAAACTTAAATATCAAAACAAAAATATAAATGTATAATATTAAAATACTAAATAAAGAATAAGGCAAATTGTCATAAATAGTCCCCAAACTATTGCTATTTGGTGACATTGGTCCCTAAATTATGTTAAATTGTGTGAGTTGGTCCTTCTGTTAAAAAATTTTGTTATCCTACCATTAATTTCAAAAAAAAAAAAAAAAATTGTCCAAGGACATTTTAGTCATTTCACAATAACATTATACAGAAGAAAAATATATTATTGATACAAATACATATACATATAATCATTTTTCTCATTTTTATCACTGTATATATACATATATGTTGGTTTTTTTTTTTTTTTTAAAATATAATGTTATTATGAAATGAATAAAATTGCCTTGGACAATTTTTTTTTAAAAAAAAATTAACGGTAAGATAACCAAAATTTTTAACGGAAAGACCAATCCCACAAAATTTAACATAATTCAGGGACAGTGTCACCAAATGGCAATAGTTTGGGAATTATTTATGCCAATTTGCATAAAAAATAATAATAAAAATATAAACATATTAAAATAATAAAATATAAACCTATCATATTAGGTTATTTAAATAAATAAAAGATAAATAAAATAATAAATAATAAATGATAGAAATTAACCATATCATACTAAAATATTAAATAAATAATTAAAGATGAATATTTTAAAAGATAAACATGATAGATTATTAAAAATAAATAAATAAAATATATTAGATAATATTTTATTATTAGTATGTAATAATAAGATATATATAATAAATAATCATGGCAATAAGAAAGATAAATATATGATATTATATTATAATTTATCCAATTATTTCTATCTTCTATCAGAAGATTAATTCTTTATTTTGGATGTTTGAAAATTTTAGTTACATCCAAAATAGTCAAAAATTATAGCATTGTAATTTTTTTTTTTTTTTTACGAGTCAAATTTTGAGAAGTAAAATTTAACTTGAAATTTTTTTCTTCTGCCTTCCCTTTTTTTAAAATGCTTGATAAAGACCAATTACATGTCTTACTATATTAGAGGTACGAGACCAATGATCTTTTTTTCTCTTTGATTACTCGTGTCTTCATGAAAATCTTTTATTTTTCTTTGTTATTCCATATTTGGTGGTAAGACACATATCTATTATTAAAATATAGTTACTTCTGGTGGTATGATCATTAAAATACTACCATTTCGGTAAGATACTTGTCAATCATTAAAATATTACTACCACTTCTGGTGGATAATGTGATACGATCATTAAAATACTAATATTTCGGTAATTCATGTTTCAATCATTAAAATATTACTACCACTTTTGGTAGGTAATGTATATCTATTATATAAAGCTATATAGGTAATAAAGAAACATAAGATAAATATATATTATATAATAACATAAATGAATATATTAAAAATAAAAATAAAAGATAAATAAACCATAAATCTATTTTTTTGGTCATTATTCTTTCCCACTTCTGGTTATGAATATTTTGCTATTTAAATGTTTATCTCAATAATTGTGATTATTTTCTCAAATTTATCATATAGATTATCACAATATTCACATATAATAATCAAACATAATTACATAATTTATTCGTAGAAATTAATGATTAATATTATAAGACGATATTTGAGATATAAAAGTTATAATATTTTCTCTCATATAAGACAAATTTGATCGCTATATCAAATTATGTCCACTTCTAAGACCATGACCTTTTCTGAGGTCATGACTAATTAGATTATGATATCTAAGACCTAAAAATTAGAGAAATTTTCTCTAGTATATTGTCTTCTATTATATTCTTCCCATATAACTTTAATTGGTACATAAATTCAAACATCACAAATAATTATGGATTTAAAATCCTATAATGGTGTATACATTCAATCATATTGTACTTTTAAGAGAACGAGCTTCTTCTGGTGGTCAAATCTTTCTTACGACCATCTTTCAACTATCGTCTGGTAGTCAAATTTTTTTTACGACTATCCTTCAACTATCTTCTGATAGTCGAATTAGTTGGGTCTTATATGAAAGATATCTCATCTTTAAATAATTACTTGGGATGTTAGTGTCTACTGGACCTATATTAATTAGATGCATCAACATCTAGTATTCATGAAAAAAATTGTTTTTTGGTGACTTCAAAAGCTATACGTTTTTCATAGAATAAATAACGTACCTTTTTATTTGTCTTGAATCAAATAACAAACTTTACATTCTTTAATCAAACTTCAAACTTCATATTCTTGAATCAAACTTCAAACATGGTACTAATGGTGTGATAGAGACTCATGAAAATACTAATAGAGGTTAATACAAAAACTAATGGTAGAGGGTTGTGAAAAGTCTATTAAACAATAATACAAGTTAAAATTAAAATAGAGAATCGTATTGATAAAGTATTATAAAACTAATTATGAAAAAAGATAAAATACTGAGAAAGATAGACCTCTTGTATTTCATTCATTAATCTTTAACAAAACATGAAATTCTCTATTTATAAAGATATATATATATATATATATATAAAGACCTAATAGTTTGAAAGTCTAGAAGTAAATAGAATATAGGAGTTTTCAATGAATATTCATATAATATATATATTTATAACACATATGTAATATTAATTTCATAAGATATTTTGCAAACATATTTAAATTAAATTTATTTTAAAAAAAATAATAAGATGTGCATGTACAAGCATAAAAGACCAGAAAAGAATATACTAATTCAAATCTTAATATAAAAATGTTTTTTAAAAATTAATAAAAACTAAACTAATTAATTAAGGAAGAATTAATTTTAAAATCAATTAATTGTTATAAATATATTTATCATATGAATATCTATTGAAGACTCTTATGTCCTATTTACTTATCTGCTCCATAGTCTTTGTCGATGATAGACTCTTATGTACTCTTGACTTCTTTACTTCATAGTCTTTAAGCCTTTTAAGTATTTACATTTGTATCTCTATAAATAGAGGACTTGTAGAACCATTATTGATTGATGAATAAAATATGAGAGCAATACGTTCTCTATATCTTTCTCTCTTTTTCACCTTTTTTATAATTAGTTTTATAGCACGTTATCAGCACAAGTCTCTACCATTAGTTTTTATAGTAGTTTTCATGAGTCTCTATCACACCACCATGAGAACATTACCGAGAAGTTTGAATTTTGATCCAAGAATCTAAAATTTGGGATTTGACTCAAGAAGAATAAAAAGGTATGTAATTTTATTTTTATAACAAATTTGTGACTCTTACGAAGTCACCAAAAAGATTTTATTTTTTACGAATATTAAATGCTAAGATGCATCTAATTAAGACATTTTCGATAGACAATGTCATTCCGAATAATGATTAAGACATGTCTAGTAGACATTATCATTCCAAATAAAAAATGGGATATAAAAGACCCAATTGATTTGACTACCAGAAGATGGTCGTAAGAAAGATTCAACTAAAATAGTTGTAGAAAATATTCGACTACCAAAAGATAGTTGAAAGATATTATAAGAATTTTTTGGCCACTAAAAGATGGTCGTAGAAAATATTTGACTTTCAGAAGATAGTCGAAAGATATTATATGAACATTTTGGCCATCATAAAATGGTTATTTTCTTAAAATATAGTATATAAAGATACAATAATATGACAAGAAATATATGAGTATTGTTATGAAATATGAAACCAAAAGAGGTAATGATAAATTTAACCAAATATTTTATAACCAACAAAAGTGGAAAGTTCATCTTTTATTTAACTTATTCCACTGGTTTTACTCCATTCCCTGAAGTGAATATGATAGTGAAAAATAATAATGGACAAAGTCGCAGATATGTGTCTTACCACCAGAAATGGAACAATAAAATAAAATAAAAATAGAAGTTTTTCAAGAAGGCACAAGTGGACAAAGAAAATTTGTTAAGAAATTCAAAAATTCTTGTCATCGCTGCATAAAAGGTCATTGGGATCGTACATATCATACACAAAATGTTTAATTGACCTTTATCAAGAATCCCTTAAAGGGAAAGATAAAAATGTTAATGTCAATTATGGTGATCTTGATTATAATTTGGAAAATGTTACTATCAACGTCACTCATTTGGTTGTGGCTAACTTTTTTGCAAATCCAGAAGGAAAAATTGTTCACCTGATGAGAGATGGAAGAGTCCTAAAATAAAATTAAAAATTATATTCATTATTATTATTATTTATTTTATTTATATTTATCTTATGCATTTATTTTTATTATATTTATTGGTATCTTTATCTTTTAAGATATCTTCTTGATATCATTATCTTTTAAGATTATATTTTTCTAGCATCTTTATCTTCTAAGATTAGATCTTTCTATATCTTCTTTATCTTTAAAAATTATATTTTTCTGGTATTTTATCTTTTAAGATTATGTTTATTTAATTTCCAAAACAAAAAAAAAAAAAATTATGTTTATCTTTTTCATTAAATTTTATTTTTGGTGTCTTTATCTTTTAAATTATGTGTGGTTTAGAAGATATTACTATTACACAACATTCACATGTAGCATACTTTGTCGCTTTGTTTTAGTTTTTGAAATAAAATGCAATAATCATGTGTATATGTGTGAATTGGGGTTCGAACACGCATTCCTACGTAATTGTCTATTTGATTTTGAAGTTAGAGTTCTTCCATTGCACCACAAATCACATAAATAATATGCAAATCACATGACTTAATTTTGTTTTTCACCTTTATTGTTTTTGTCATATTTATTTATACTGCTTTATTTCCTTATTTTATCAATATAACACTTTTATTATAATATTTATTATATATATATATATTAAAGTATGTATTGTAGATATTGCAACTACATATACTATCCTTCAAAATAGGAGAAAGTATCTTATCAAAATATGTTGCATATGTTACTACAAGTTTTGTAATACAAAATTTATTGAATGCTCCAGAAGAGCAATTATAATATTACTAGAAGACTATTATAATTCCTAGTAATTAATTGAATGTTCCGGAAGAACAATTGCGATATTTCATAAAGAAACTAACAATGCTATGTATTCCACTAAGTCTCAAAGAAACTTGTTGAGTTTTAAAGATAATCGTTTTAACAGATATCATGTGGAGACTATAAACGAGGAAAACAACGAGCACCTCTATATTATAAGCATTGTATCAAATAAGAAAACTGCATTAGAGAAATTGAATGCATTTTCTTTTGGCTTGTATTACATGAGAATTAGTACAATTGAAACACATGCCACAATAAATCAGAAGTTTATTAATTCAAATACTTTCACTACTTAGCATGATCGATTAGGGCATCTTAGTTCAAGTATGATGCGAAGAACTATTGAAAATTCACGTGGACACTCATTGAAAAATTTAAAGATTTTTCAATCAGAGGAATTTTCATGTGCTGCTTCTTCTCAAGAAAAACTAATCATTAAATCATCACTAGCTAAAGTTGGAATTAAATCTCCAACATTTTTGGAAGGAATTCAAGCTGATATATGTGGTCTTATTCATCCTTTATGCAGATCATTTTGATATTTTATGGTCCTAATAGATGCATTGAATAGATGGTCTCATGTATGTTTGTTATCAACTGGTAACCTGGAGTTTGCGACATTACTTGCTCAAATTATAAGGCTACGAGCACAATTTTCAGATCAAGAATTAAATCAATACGTCTTGATAATGCCGGTGAATATTCATCTCAAGCATTCAATAACTATTGTAAATCAATTGGTATAAGTGTTGAACGTCCTATAGCTCATGTTCATACACAAGATGAGTTAGCTGAATCAGTTATTAAACGACTTCAAATAACAGCTAGACAAGCGCTTATGAGAATGAAACTTCTCATTACTACTTGGGGCCATGCAATTTTGTATGCAGCAGCACTTGTGCGCATCAGACCTATAAATTATCATAAATTCTCTCAATTTACAATTGGCTAATGGTCAATAGCCAAAAATTTTTCATTGTAGAATTATTTGAATGTGCGATATATGATTCTAACACAACGCACAAAGACGAGTTTTCAAAGGAGATTGGGAATATATTTTAGATTTGATTCTTCTATCGTAAGAGATATTGGATATTTTTTCACAATTCTAATTAATTATAATTCCCAATATTAGGGGGAGAAACAAAATATTGAGAATATTTTAATCACCATACAAAGAAATGCAAACTTGAAGTTTAAAAGATAGTCCCATTGTACAATACAAAGTGCCAGATATATTTACTGACCTAAAGAAAGTGACTAAGTCACATATAGTAACTGCAAATGCTCAATATAGATTCATGTTCCGATAGGACAATCTATCAATGAAATAAAAAAAAAAAAATGAGTCTATGGCATGCTAGAAGCATGGTAGACTAATTGGTTCTCAATGAGCCCATATTGATACTCCGAAAGAGCCTAGAGACATAACAAATAGAATGACTCTAGAAGAAGTTCAGGTACTTGAAAATATTGAAAAAGAAGAGAATGATGAAATCTCAATAAATTATGTCTCATGGGAAACAATTGAACCAAAAAGAAATATTTGTGACAATATTTTTATGAATAATATCGTGCTAACTATTGTGAATGATAATGGTGATCATAAACCTACATCCGTCAACGAATATTGACGTAGATGTGATTGACTATATTCTAGAAAGATGCAGTTGAAACATAATTGAACTCACTTGAAAAATGTGAAGTTTTTGGACTCGTAATCTGGACACTCGAAGATGTCATACTCATAGGGCCCAAATGAGTATTTGTGCAAGAACCAAATAAGAAAGATAGAGTTGTGAGATATAAAACACAACTTGTTGCACAAGAATTTTGCAAAATTTTATATTAACTACGAAGTCACATATTCTATTGTAATCGATGCAATTATGTTTTGGCATCTTATTAGTCTAGCAGCTAATAACATTTTAATTTGCATCTCATGGATATAACTATAGTCTACTTATACGACTTATTTAATGATATCTATATGAAAATCCCTGAAGGATTTAGAATGCCCAAAGCATTCAATTCAAATTCTCGATAATTATATTATAAAGATTATATGGTTTAAAGCAATTTAGACGAATGTGATAAAATCGTCTCAATAAATATTTATTAAAGGTGGGTTACCAAAATAACCAAATTCATCTATGTGTTTTTACTAAGAAAACAAATTCGAGATTTGCTATAGTCGTTGGATATGTTGACGACTTATATATTATTGGAACTCCTGAAGAGATTTCAAAAGCAATATATTCTTTGAAAAAGAAATTTGTGATAAAAGGATCTCCGTAAAAGAAAATTTTGTCTTGACCTGAAGATCGAGCACTTGAAAGATGAAATTTTTGTTCATCAATCAACTTATACTGAAAAAGTCCTTAAAAGATTTTACATGAGCAAAGCGCATCCATTGAATACCCCAATGGTTGTTCGCTCGATACAAAAAAGAGATATTTTTCAATCTCATAAGGATCTGAAGAACATCTTGGTCTCGAAGTACCTTATCCAAGTGCAAAAGGTGCACTAATGTATTTTGCTAATTATGTAAGGATTGATATAGCTTTTGTGACTAATTTATTAGCAAAATTTAGTTCATCTCCAAAAAGAGATATTGGAATGGAATTAAACAAATTTTTTGATATCTTTGAGGAACAATTGATATGAGTATGTTAATGTTGATTATTTTTTTGACCCGTATAAAACATGTTCTCAAATTGGTTATTTATTTACATATGACAATATTGTCAGATCATGGCACTCTACGAAGTAAACTATAGTAATAGTTTTTCTAATCATGATAAGATTATAGTCATTCACAAATCAAGTCAAGAATATGTTTTGTTGAGGTCAATAATTGATTATATTAGAGTGAGTTACTCTTTATTCTACGGAAAAGAGATTCCAACTCCTCTATATATATAAAGATAATGCAACATGTATAACTCAGTTGAAAAAAGATATAATAAATAAGATCGCACAAAATATTTCACCAAAATTCTTCTTTACACATGATCTTTAGAAAAATGTTGATATAGATATTCAACAGATTCATTCAAGTAACAACTTGGCAAATTTGTCTACAAAGGTATTATCAACTTCAACATTTTAAAGATTAAGTGTGCCAAATTGGAATGAATCAATTTTGAGATTTTGTATAATGTTCTAATCAGGGGAAGTGTACAAGTGAAGGTATACTCTTTTTCCTTTATTAGGGTTTTTTTCCACTGGGTTTTTCTCTAGTAAGGTTTTAATAAGGTATATTCCTTGTACAATGGACATTCAAGAGGGAGTGTTATAAATATATTTATTATATAAATATCCATTGAAGACTCCTATAGCCTATTTACTTATCTGCTCCATAGTCTTGTGCCGATGATGGATTCTCATGTATTCTTGGCTTCTTTACATCATAGTCTTTAAGTCTTTTAAATCTCTACAGTTGTATCGAGGACTTGTAGAACCATTATCGATTGATGAATGAAATACAAGAACAATATATTCTCTTTATCTTTCTCTCTTTTCACTCGTTTTATAATTAGTTTTATAACATTAATATATTTATGTTGATATAGTTATCGTATATAAATTTAATAATAGTTTATTATTATAGAATAATTTATAATATTAAATTAAGAGAAATAAAATTTTAAAATTTAATGTAACAAATTTAACAATATGTATATATATATATATAAATATATATTCATTGTATACATATAATTGTTTTTTTTTTTTTTTTTTTTGAGGGAAAATTCTCGAACCTTGCTTTAAGAATTCAAAGATAACTAGTTTAGATGCAAGCAATCTAGTACAACAACATGAGAAGTAGCAACCCAAAAAACATCGGAAGAAAAACCCAACCCGATCTTTGCTAGTCTATGAGCAATGTGATTTGCTCCTCTAAGTATGTAACGAACACAACAAAGCTCAGTCAAAACACAAACTGATTTAATGTAGTCAATGAGGTTGCCAATGGGGGACAAATCATCCTCCAAGGAGTTAATTTGACGGAGCAACCCAAGACAATTAGTTTCCACTATCAAGCGGCTAGTAAGAAAATTCATAGTCTTCACTATGCTATGCCAAACACTCAAAGCCTCCGCATGAAGTGCTGAAAAAGCGCCAGCCAAAGGACCAGCTCCAGAAGCAAGGATGATGCCTCTGTGATCACAGATAATGAATCTATAGCCTGCAGTTTCATATGTGAAAGCTGCATCTACATTGATCTTGATCCAGCCACTGTCCTATTTGATGTCTCTGGGACGAGTCTCCTTCAAGAAATCACGGCAAGGAAACTTGCAAGATTGATAACAAGAAAGAAAATCCATAGATTGAGCAACTAACAAGGCAGCCACATAAGGTTTGTTATTGAAGATAATGTCATTGCAAGCCTTCCATATACTCCAAAGGGTAATAAAAACCTTGTCAAGACACGTCAAGCCCTCAGCAATCTGCTCGGAAATAAGCAGGAAAAGTTGAAGCCAAGAAGAAGTCTTATGCAGAAATATTGCTGGAGAGAAATCCAGCCTACGCCAAACCTCTTTTGCAAAGCTACAAAATAAAAAGAGGTGAATGTCGTCTTCAATCCACAAATGGCAGAACAGGCAAGTGCTCAAGGGAGTTTGAAGTCGTCAATGAAGATTAGATCTCGTAGCCAAAGAGTTATGACAAAGCCTCCAAATGAAATGCTGCACCTTGGGGAATACATAGTTGTTCCATATCACATGCCAACCTTGGTGAGAGCCATTAGAAGAGCTGGCTGTCTTACAGGTTTTGTGATGGTGTACCGCCACTTTATAAGCCGAGGTGACAAAGAAAATACCATTGGGAGTAAAGTGCCAAACCCATCTATCCATCCTCCGTGTCTGGTAAGTGGAAGACTAGTAATAAGTTCTACATCCCTTTGGCATAAGACCACATCCAATAGCTCTTTACGCCACTCCCTATTTTAGATAAAATGAGAAACTGTAATCTGGTCATGTAGAAAACAAAGGGGAGTAATAGGGTTGAAAGAATCCGGCATTGGAATCCAAGGGTCAAGAAAAACCCTAACTCCTTTACCATCCCTAATCCACCACCTTACCCCCTTTCTTAACAATTCTCTTCCAAAAATCAAAGACTACCAAATGTAAGAAGGATGATGCCCCTTCTTTGCATAATAAAAATCAGATTTAGGATAATATTTTTGCTTCAAAACTTGCGCCACCAAAGAAGAGGGATTTTGAAGCAGTCTCCAGCCTTGTTTCTCCAAAAGAGCCTGATTGAAGAAGGACTGGTGTTTGAAGCTAACTCCCCCCACCCCCTAACTTGGAATTGCAGATTTTTTCCCAAGAAACCCACGCCATACCATCACGATTTGTTGATGAACCCCACCAAAACCGTCGAATCATGGACTAAATATCATTGCATAACAAAAGTGAAAGACGATACACCGACATAGCATATGTTGGTAAGGCTTGGAGGATTGATTTAATCAAAACCTCTTTCCCCCTTTTGGACAAAAGTTTATCCTTCCATCCACTCATTTTTTTCCATAATCTATCTTTTAGGTAGGAAAATACCTGAGCCCTAGATTGCCCAATGAGGTAGTGTAGACCCAGATAATTTCCTTCACCATTGCACACGCGCATTCCCAATTTCTGAAGCAAGAGCTGCTTACGGGACTGAGGGAAATGCCTGGAAAAGAATATTGAAGATTTATGGATGTTCACCTTTTGTCCGAACATACTTTCATATTTAAGGAGGATAGTTTGAAGATTCTCCACGAAATCATTTGATTCCTGCAAGAAAAGTAAGCAATCATCTGCAAAAAAAGAGAGGAGAAATCTGAGGTCCACATCGACCTATCCTAATGCCACGCCATACACCTTGCATCACCGAACTTTGGATAAGTTGATACAATCCCTTAGCACAGAGAAGAAACAGATAAGTTGTAAGCAGATCACCTTGCCTTAGTCCCTGAGTAGGTTTGAAGGAAGGTGACGATTCTCCATTAATTAAAATCTGAAAACGAACAAAGGATATACAATGCATAATTAACTCAATCAAATGACATGGAAAGTTCATCTTCGTCATGACCCATTTCAAGACAGGCCACTCAACCCTATCATAAGCTTTACTCATGTCAAGTTTAAGACCTAATGCATCAAAGGATCTATGAGTTCGTCCCAAATTCAATCAATGAGAAGCCTCATTCGCAATGATGATGTTATCAGTGATAAGTCTCCCACTTAAAAAAGCACTATGCATGTCTCCAATGAGCCCATTCAGAAAAGGTTTAAGGCGACATACAAGGGCCTTAGAAATCATTTTGTAAAGTACATTTCATGAACTTATAGGCCTAAAGTCTACCATAGATGTAGGGTCCTTGACCTTAGGTATAAGTGAAATAAATGTATTATTCAATGCATACAAGGAAACACCATCATTTAAACAACCAAGGAGTAACTTAGAAATAGCAGGACCAACTGTTGTGTGATACCAACACCTAAGTTAGGGGCAATTAAGGAATTTTAAGACTTATTAATTATTAAGGGTTATAGATTACATAATTATTAGTATTTATCGATAAGTTATTTGATTTAATAAGAAGCCCTGTTGATATTAGGTTTTAAGATTTAATAATTATATTTTCTTTTAAGATAAATGCTATAGTTGTCTATTTAAGAGATGAATTTGTGAGAAGAGTCATTAGAGAAAATTCAATTGAAGAGAATTAACAAGGTAAGTCAATCCTCTGTTTCCTTTTGGTTTCAATTTGGTTTATTCGAGAGAACCTAAA
>JAXGGT010000172.1:1431347-1476062 GCA_035583425.1 Marsdenia floribunda | reverse complement strand
CTCTCTTCTGCCCGTGGATGTAGCTATCTCATCGATAGTGAACCACGTAATTCTGTGTGTTGATTCTTTACTGTTTTATTAGTCTTCTCACATCCGTTATAAAAAACATTTGTATTGTTTTGTTACTCTTCTCACATCCGTTATAACAAGTTATAGTTCATTGTCCCTGTCTTTTAACACCGTTCAAATATAATTTCCTGCAGGTTTTTGTTTGATCTGGTAAACCTACTCAGTATTTAGTTTTATTTATATACTTTTAAAAAAAATGTTAAGATAATTTAAATTGTTTTATTGATGTTGCAGCATACGTTATGATAATAAGTACATATATTACCATCTTATGCATTATTGAGCGTTAATCATATTAATTTTGTCTAATTAGTTGGAGTCAAGATAGGTCATAGTAAGTACAAGGCTACTAAGGTGTTGTTCAATACCAAGAATAACATATAACAAGCATATAATATATTTAGGTGGATTGTCATGATTGATCGAATTTATATTTACGTACAAATGAAGATCATATGAAATATTTCATAAAAATTTTAAGATCTATTCAAGAAAATGTTCCATATAGTGGAGAGTGTGAAAATATCTCCACGCTTATGCATAAATCATTTCACAATCATGAATCTACAATAGATTTGTAGTCTATAATTTGTCCAATTTATATAAAACGTATAATTTTATACTACTTTTATTGTCTATGAAAGTTCTTCAAAATATTATCGTCAAACTTAAATTGTTTTATATATGCTTCAGACAGATCCATATTTCTCTATTTTCCAATTAATTAACGAGTTCCTTTCCTTTCGAATTTCAAGTCCTAAAAAAAGAATCTAAAAATTCTATGTATCACTACTGACTTTGATTTGATACAAATTGTTGGAAAGCATAGAAATAAGATTTTTTTTTTTTTAATAATAATAATAATAATGGTGAATATATATAAGGAAAATAAAAACAAGTCATGACCGATTTATATTGTTCATCTTAATTAATTAACAAAGGTCATATCAATAATGAGCAACACAAAATACTTTATTAACAATCATGTTAATATTCACGTATTATTAGTATTTGATAATATAGATCCTATTTTAAAGTGTTCACAAAAGTGCAACATTTTGTATGGCGGTTATGTCATAACACCCTTGCTCATCGTGATAATCTCAGCAGAAGAAAAATCCCTTGTGACGTTCATTGCCCAAGATGTCCCAATCAAAAAGAAGATGCTATCCATATTCTTCTGGACTGTGACTTTGCTAAATCTGTGTGGAAACATACATTCATAGACAGGAAGATCTTCCGGCAGAAGGCGATATCTTGGCTGCATTGGTTCCGTTCGGTGCGAGATGCTGAACAAACCTCGACTGCCAAGCTGGAAAATATAGTTATGATCTTATGGTCATTATGGTGTGCCAGAAATGAATTCATCTTTAAGGGTAAATGGCTAGGTCCAGTGCAGGTTGTTGAACGTGGTTTGAGCTTGTTAACAGCTTATGTGGAACACAATTCTGGTTCAGGTGCCAAGCAGGAACGCCGACCTGGGCTGGACATCGAGTGGAGACCTCCATTGGCAGGCCACTACAAGATGAACATCGATGCTTCTTTCTCAGAAAAGAGTGCAGGCTATGGCTTCGTGGTGCGAGACCATTTTGGAGCACTTGTTTTCTCTGGAGCAGGACCAATTGAACATGCTACTTCAGCTTTTCATGCGGAGTTATTAGCGGTCTGGTGGAGCTTCAATGCAATCAAGCTACAGGTACAGCTGCCGCTCATGCTTGAAACTGATTGCCTACAGGTGGTATCACGGCTGCTAGACCCCCATGAAGACTTGTCCCCGCTGGGAGACATCATTGCAATGGTCAAGATGGATTGCCTATGGAATGCCTCTTTCTCAATTTGCCACTGTCTGAGAGAGATTAACAAGGACGCTCATACACTAGCTAGTTTAGGGCAAAGTTTTGAAAAACACGTACTATGGAAGGATTAAACTCATCCTTCTATCATGAATGTACTACATGAAGACTGGTTACGTCTACATGCATGAATATATTTGGTTGCTTTTCCCTCAAAAAAAAAAAAAAATGTGTTCACAAGTTAAGGACATTTCCAATATATTTAAATTTCAATCTATGTATAGGAATTAAATTTATACTTTTTTTTAAAAAAAAAAGAAATTATTAATTGACGTAAAATTTGCATATTATTATTATCTATTTCAACTCTTAAGAAGAATAGAAGACAAAATGATAGCAATACTTTTCGAAATTAATGAATATCAAAAGTCTTGGTTGTATTTGGATTAGTGCATAATTAAAAAAAAAAAAAAGTGTGAATTTATTTTTTTAGAATAAAAAAAAAAAAAAAAGTGTCTAGTAAATAGTTGTTTGAATAAGATTTTACTTTGACAAAAGTTGAAATTCATAGGTGCAATGATGATATAATTATTAGAATGTTGAAATGTTAGGACATAGAAATATATCTGAAAAGACAAACCAGTACACCCCATTGGTAGATTTTACTTTTATTTTTTCTTTTCATTTTTGAGTTTTGAGGTATCAATCTTTAAAACTGTCCAAATAGAATTACAATTCAAACTCATTTTAAGTGAAAATTCTCAAATTATATACTAACCCAAATATAATCTAATTGCTTAAATCCAAAAGTGTATAAACTTAAATAATAAAGAGAGAAACCTATAAATCTTTCTTTAACTGACTAAGAATAAGCATCTCTTAACTTTTGGAAAAATAATTAAAATAGATATATATATATATATATATATATATATATTTCTTCCATTTAAATAAATTTAAATTTCATATTTTTATGATTGAATATTTAATTACCATTCATAAAAAATTCTTAAAAATTATTTTTTAAATAAAAAAAATTGATCAAATTTTTCTTTTTAATTAAAACGGATAATGACTGTCCATTAATTTTCTTTTACCATTAGTTCAAACTTTGCCGTAATAAGCCTTTAATTCAAATTTTACTGTAATTATATCAATTATTTGGTGGGGCGGGGCAGTGATGATGGTGGGATGTGTCATTATAAAATTATTTTCAAATAAATTAACAAATAAATTTTTAGGATATTCTTTAAATTTTTTTGGATTTTTTTTTTTTTTTTTTTTTTTTTTATTGTTAACATTTTAGGATCTTATACTACTAATTTTTGATTGAACAAACAAATTGTTCTCACTTTCTTTTTTATTTTTTGTGAAATTTTTAGATTAGATTTTATGTTCCCAACACATAGAGATTTAATTGAGAGTATTTATATCAATTCACTGCTCTCAACCAAGCATTTTTCTAGAAAAACAACGGAAAAAAAGAAAAAAAAAAAAAAGGAAAGAGCAAAATTGTTGGCCTTCATATATAGTGTACTTCACGTTTGATTGTCCATAAACAGTATCTGACTGTAAATTCAACCAAGAAATGGAGATCAATGGCGTTGGAGTGGGTTGTGCTGGGCTATGGCACCTGCAGAACCGATCACTGTCATGCTGCTGAGGGCTAGTAGCATACGTGGGGCAAAAGATTGGCTAGGCACGTACGGCCACACATTGGAGCGAGAGGTTGAAATATTGGATGTGCAAGAAGCCATGAATTCCCCACATATACCCATCCAAAGCATGCCCACCTAAAGTTGTTCTTATCTCTCTATTAATACAACAATTAATATTTTTTTTTTTTTGTAAAGATGGATGGTAATTAAGGGAATAACAGATTGGGTAATAGTCTCAACTAAACCCTCCATGTACTAGACACGTAATCTCAAAATGTCGAAAATTTCATAAAAAAAAATTGAAAGAATTCTATTTTTTTTTCAAACGATAATAATATGAGGATTCAATTTTCCACGGAGTACTAATGGTTTTCCTTGGATACATAATTACTATAGTTAATAGATGTTGTTGTCGTTATCCCATTTGCCTTCCCCGCAAACGATTGAAAAGCTGGCACTGGCCATTCCTATAATTATATAAAAAGCCGGAGGGTGTGCAGAAGTACTTCCACAACAGCATTTCTTCACTCTCAAATTAATAATCAACCATCCTATCTCTCCTTCCTTTTATTGAAGAGTAGTTCTTGATTATTACTGAACAATATTCTGCAGAAAGCATGGCTCAATCCTTAACTGGAAAGCTGGTTTCTCAAATTGAGATAAAAACCGATGGAGATTTATTCCATGAAATCATCAGAGAGAGACCTCATCATGTTTCTCAGATGAGCCCAGCACATATTCAAAACTGTGATCTCCATGAGGGTGACTGGGGAAAAGTTGGATCTGTTATCTTCTGGAACTATACCCATGGTACGAAAAATTAAATTCCTCGCAGTATTCTTTGATTAAATATTTCAAGATCTTCCATGCACACATACATACATACATACATATACATATATATATTGTATGTCTGTTTATGTTTTCTTTTCCTTTTTTCATAGTTCAAAGCTGTAGCTTATGCTTTCCTTCAGCTAATGTATGCATGGGTGGCTGCATAGGTCACAATCTGCATTTCTATTATGAACATATTTGTTCAAAGCAGCTTAGAGTATCTGCTAGCTGCTACGTCAAGCCATCTCATAATCATATCTATGAGTCAGATTTATGTTTTTAGGGGAAAATTTTTACATATTATCAGAGTAAAAAGGCTTTTCAAAATTTATTAATTATTAATTCATAAAGTGTGTACTATTTATATATTTATTATATAACTTTAAGTCTTTTTTATCAATTTAAGCTTTTTAGACTAAGTGTGTAGCTAGGAATTTAACAATAATATATTGTGTCCTTTGCAAATGGAAAATAACTAATTCTATTTTTTTTTTCTGAAAATAATTGTGATATATATATATATATATCTCTTCGTTAATGATTAGAGGGAAAACAGGAAGTGGCAAAACAAATCGTGGAAGTCATAGATGAGGCAAACAAATTGGTGAAATTAAAATTAATCGAAGGAGATATATTGGAGCTCTACAAAGCCTACTCTACTACAGTTCATGTGGACACCAAAGGTGAAAACAACATTGTAACCTGGACTTTGGAATACGAGAAAAAAAATCCGAATGTTCCTGACCCTCACACCTTAATGAAGTTGCTTATCAATATTACTAAAGATATCGAGACTCACCATCTCAAGTGAAAATTGCAAGCAAGTCAGTGCTACTCGTGGCTATTGGAATGGTTTGTGGGATACCTATATATATAGTATACTGTGAATAAAATGGAAAGCTAGCAGAATTATCAGTTGCTTCCAATGAGAAAACGTGAGTGTATACTTTGTTCTCCTATATATTGGTCAGTACGTTCATTTCCTTTTGATTTCTTTTGGTATTGTAATAAATAATACATACATACATATATATATTAATTAATCAAACTTGTAATTTGTGTTATTTTATGGAAATAAATATTTTTGTTATTGTGTAATTAATGTCCAAAAAGATTCTTCTTAATATTTCTTGTAATATTTTGTTTTAAAAAATTAATATTTTTGCCTTTCTTATTTATACAATATATGTATTATCCAAATTAAAAAAAAAAAAAAAAAAAGAAAAAAAATCGCAAATAAACATCATTCTGAATAGTTCATACAAAGAGGGGAAGCATTTTTCATTATTCCTATTATGCCCATACACATTTATTATGCATCATCTATTTATTTGTTATTTAAATAATTTAATTTAAATATTAAAATAATAATAATTAATATATTTGTATTAATATAACTGAAGAAGTAACAACTGGAGATTTCTGTCAGTTCAAATAATTCGTTTTGGACCGCAACCCTGTCATATCCAGCTGTCTCTTCTATAATTTAGCATTATTGGAGTAATGGAAATAATTAAATGCGAATATGTGGTCCATTTATATTGTTTCTGTCTCTTAAAATCAATCTATTTTTTCTGGTTATTGGTAGGGTTCTGTTAAAAATTTTTGGGCTGGATCCAGACTTTATTTTAAAAATATCAGATTCGAGGCTAGTTTTTCAGTACTCTAATTCAAACTTTACTCATATTTAAAAATTAAATATTAATTTGAATTCACTATTAAATTATAAATATTATATCTAACACATATTCGATTTGATAATTTTTAAAATTAAATATAATATACTATTTACTATATTGAGCTGTTGTGCGCATATTGATTTATATTTTTTTCGTTTATTATTTATTTTTTCAATTTCTTTAACAGAGAATATCTATTATATTTTTATTTTGTTATCCTTTTTACAATTTTAATAATTTTTATTATATTTTAATTTACAATATAATTTGTACGAATTATCAATGTAAACATACTTAAATTACTTTTTAAATATTATAATGAATTATAATAATAAACTATTGTACAATTGATTTAAATATAAATATTAAATTTCAAATAATTAAATTATTTTTTTAAAAAAAGGTTAAAGTTTCGAGTAGGGTATACTCGATTCGAATTTGAGACTTTGTAGTTAAGTTTCAATACAACGTTTTTGAACTTATTAAATACCAAATACAACGTGTTTCATTGTAGGTAATTTCAGTTCTACATAGAGAAACACCCGTCCTTCATTTTTCAACAAATCAACTCCAACTTACCATTTGCCTTACATGTCTAGTGCTGTAGATTTTAGCTACATTAGTTTGTTCCGTTACTGGGAACATTCGATTGAAAGTTAGATATCGACACACTCCTCTAAAAACAGTTGTTCTCCTTTATCGATGGCATCTTAGAAAAATGTTGATGCCCTCAAGGAAAAGCAGCCTATCCTCCAGACTCTTGCTCGAGAAAATGATTGATAGACTGCCTCCACCAGTTGGAGGTCCAAGCCCACCCAGCCGTTGAGCGCGCTAGCACAATGATGACTAATCTCTGAGAGGTTGGTTCAAACCAATGAGGATTTGCGTGAGAGTCTCAACAGGAAAAGGAGACGCACAATGGCCGAGCGCAACAACACAACAATCAAGTCTCGGTGTGAGGAAGTAGATCTCCTATGCTAGAAGAATGAGGCGATACCGCAATAACACACATGGAAATCTTCTCCATCAATACATCCTGCAATATTTGATTTGACAAATGCAGATGAATTTGAGATAGGATTTTTCGATCCATACGTTATTTCTCCTCGAGTGTCCAGGATGAAGGCACCTGATCAAACCCTAGCAAGGCATCGTCCAAATCCATCTGCGTGAGAATTACCCACATTTTCACTTGCCACAACGAAAATCTAGTGTTGCGATCCAACAAGAGAATATCATACTTCATAGTCACCATTATTGTGAGCAAACCAAACTTGGCTGCTCTAACAGCAGTTTGTTATGAAATTGGGTAAGATAATGGCAAGAAATAGGAAAACCCTAGACGGGAAAAACCACGAGTAGAGGAGAGAAAATTCACTATGTTCAAAAATTTTACAAATGGAGTTCAAACAATAATCATTTGGAAGAAACCAAAAACCTTAAAATACCTATATATGTACGAACTGAAATAGGAGTCGAGTGACCCAGTCCTTACCACGGGGTTCCGCCCCACCCCCCATAGGGTTAGTGGTGGGCTTCATCTCGGGCCTATCCGCCCTCAACCTCTGCTACCACCACAAACCCCCTACTTTTTCTCCCAAAATAATTCTTCACCAAATAGGTTGCACCGTAAACTTTTCAAGGTGGGCCAAACAGAATTCAGGTCATGATCTTTAACAAAGTAGATTGAATTCTGAAAAATAAAGTCAATCCATCTGTTGTAGAGGTAGAAGATGGTAGAGAGCATCCAATTTCCCAATTTTCAAATTTTCTCTCTCATTACTAAAGGATTTATGAAGAGAAAGAAAAAGAAAAAGAAGCAAGAAACAATAGCTAGGTAAGTGGGACGACTGGAGTTAGGGCTTCAATTTTATAAGCTAAAAGTTAAAAATAAATATAGCTAATACATTCACAAGTCTCATAGTGACAAACGTAAACTTTGCATATTTTACCAAAACATTATAACCATCTATTCAATGAAATCTTCATTAGAGAAAAACCACATTATAATTCTAAGATAAAAATTAAGGATGTATTTGGATTAATTAGTGCAGACTTTGAGTTTTTCTACTCAAATAGAGTTTATGTTATGGTTATATTTGGACAAGCTTTGATACATATTTGAGACTGGTTGACCAAAACTTAAAAAGAAAAACAAGAAGGTGAAATGTATCAGCATAGGTATAATAGGGTGTAATAGTATGTCTTTTGTAATACACTTACATTTCCCAACTTCAATACTCTAATAATTATATCATCATTACAATTATAAAATTCTACATTTCTTAAAATAAAATATTTTGCAAAAAACTATTTACCATACACTTTTTTTATTCTTAAAAAAGAAAAAAAAAAAGTAAATTCACTCAAAATAAAAACGTGACTTTACCTATATTTTGCACTAGCCCAGATACAGGCTAATACTTTTAGTATTAAAATCTCACCATGGACTGGCCTTGTGTCGAATTTATGCCATGTTGTGGGGTCTCCTCCAATAAATCTCTCCCGTACTAGTCAATAACGATACCAAAATATCAAAATCTACCTTACATTTTTCTGATATAGACACACGCTCCACCATATATAAATATTAACGAGCAAATTAAGACATTTTTAAGAGATATAAACTCTAGTAGATCTATATGCACAAAATTCTGTCCTTTTTATTTTCTAACTAATGTAAAATTTAAATGTATAGAATTTTTTAAATTATATATCTAAATCTAAATATAAGAATTGAAGATAAAATACTTGTAAATACTTTTAAAAATTAATGATTTTCTCTAAATGTTTAAATCCAAAAAATTAATTATTACATTTAAAAATTATATTTTAAACCAAAAATAATGAGTATCCCTACATTTTCTTTAGCATTAGTTAAAACTTTGACGTACTCGGCCTTTAACCCCCTCTTTGTATTTGGTGGGGTGGGGTGGTGTGTGTCATGGGTATAATTATTAGGTGTTGTGGTTATCCCGTTTGTTTTCATCAAGGTCGAAAAAAAGAAAAATTGACATTTTTAGTTCCAAAATTATTTTTAAATAGAAAAATAAGTACTTACAATTCTCATTTTAATCCATTTAAAATTCATTTTTTGGAACTAAAAATTCATTTAAAATAAGTACTTACAATTCATTTTTTAACTATATATATATTTATAAAAAAAAAAAAAAAGTGGAGGTTTTTTCGTCTTTATTTTTTCTTAAACATACGACCTTTTAGATCATAAGTGAAATTCTTATCAATTGAATTATGATTTTTTGATATATAGGGTGTTATAGAAATCCATTTTCTAGAGCAAAAAAAGGGGAAAAAGAAAATGAAAAGAAGGAAAAATTTATAGCCTTTATCGCACTTCACGTTTGTTTACCCATCAACAAGCTGCGACTGCAAATTCTACCAAGAAATGGATTTAATTCAATGGCGTGGCAACGCCACCGGAGCCAAGAGGATCATGTTCTTGTTGCTGGGCGCAATAAGAAGCATACATGGGGCAAAAGATTGGGTTGGTTGTGGTCCCAGCAACACATTTGAATAAGAGTTGTAACTTGAGCATCAATTTATTTATATAATTCTTTATAAATACATTCATATATTTTTATGATCATATATATTTAAAATTATATGGTTCTAATAAAAATATAAATTTATTACTGTAAAAATATACACAAGTTATTGGATTATTTTACATTCAATCATAGCTGTTAACACTAAAAGAAAAAAAAAAAAAAAAAAATCATCAACATTAATAAAAAAAAAAAAAAAAAAAAAAGCTACCCAAGAATATCATCAAACCACAACCCAAAAAGATAAACAAAAGCAAAAATTTTAACACATGAACAATAATGAACAAGTCGACAAATGAGGTAAGAATATGAGTTTGATTCTAAAACTTCATATATTAAATCGAGTTCAAATTTCCACTTGACCCTATAAAAACTTATGTTGATAAAGATTGCACAGCTTAACTTTTAATATCTTCAATTTAATTCAAGAGATATCCTTTTCTTCTTATTATGATGAGGGAATAACTAATTATATAGTTGAGGGAAGTGAATGAACACAAATGCTCTTAACTATAAGGTAAAAAACTTCACAAATAGAAATCGAAAGGACAAGTTTTTCTTAACGATAATAATGCGAGGGTCCAATTTTCAACCAAATACTATTGGCTTTTCCTATATGCGCACGTAATATCTATACTGGTGTCCTTATCCCATTTGTCTTCTTAGGGTTAAAACAAGAAAGAAACAAAAAAAAAAAAAGAAAAAAAAGAAAAAAGAAACCACAAACAATTGAAAGCTGGCACTGGCTATTCCTACTATAAATAGCGGAAGGGTGTGTAGAAGTATTTCCACAACAGCATTTCTTCATTCTCAAAATCATCCATCCTATCTACTTCCTTCTCTTGAACTTCTTGATTACTGAACAATATTCTGAAAATATGGCTAATAAATCCTTAGTTGGAAAGCTGGTTTCTCAAATTGAGATAAAGTCGGATGGAGATGTGTTCCATGAAATCTTCAGAGAGAGGCCTCATCACATTTCTCAGATGAGCCCAGCTCATGTCCAAAACTGTGGTCTGCATGAGGGTGATTGGGGAAAAGTTGGATCTGTGTTTTCCTGGAACTATACCCATGGTACGTACGTAAAACATATATATATATAGATAATATTAACCATCGTCACAATATTAATTCATCAATAAAATAATAATTCAAGATCTTCCATGTATACATGTATATATATATATGTATTCTTGTTCCTTTTGTAAATCAAAGCTGCAGTATATGCTTTCCCTTCTGCCTTCTACTATTGCATGGGTTCTGCACAAGTGCATAAATTTAGTCATATATCAGTTTACATTTTTAGATGAGCTTGTGAATGAAGAAGAACCAATCCTTTTAAATGTCTCTGAAAATATTCAAGATATATTATTTTTTTGTTAATGATCAGAGGGGAAACAGAGAGTAGCAAAAAATATCGTGGAAGTCATAGATGAGGCAAACAAATTGGTGAAATTCAACTTGATTGAAGGAGATCTTACAGAGCTCTACAACAAGTTCTATATGACTATTCATGTTGACACCAAAGGTGATAACAACCTTGTAACCTGGACTTTTGAGTATGTGAAGAAAAGCCCTAATGTTCCAGATCCTCATACATTAATGGAGTTGTGTCTCAATGTTACTAAAGATATTGAGGCTCACCATCTCAAGTGAAAATGAGAATGAAGACATGACTACTACTTGTGGTTTGCATTAATGGTTTGCTAATACCTATATATAATAATATATTATGAATAAAATGCAAACCTTGCTGAAATACAAGTTCATTGTAGACTTTGTTCCACAATGGATCTATTTTATGTTTTCCTTTGGTTTCTTTTGCTATTGTAATAAATAATAAATATTATTAATGATACTCGTAATTTTCTTGATATTTTGTATTTTGTGATAATAATAACAATAATTATTATTAGTGCGTAAACTCCATCGAAGATTCTTCTTAGTGTTTATTATATTTGGTGTCCATGTTAAAATTTTAAATTTTTGTTGATAAAAATTTGAATAACAGAACGAAGAATTCATTTGCATGCATGGCAACGTTCATCATATGCGGCTCTCTCTTACATAATTGACCATCACTAATCAAATTAATTTTTTGGTTTTTTCTTTCGGTCTTGTACCCCGAATCATGTTAATTTTATTTATATAATTTTAAGAAAACGTAAGAAAATTTAAATTGTCTTATTGATGCTGTAACATACTTTAAGAAAAGTACATAAAGTACAATCGATCCTATGCATTATAGAAGGTTAATCATGTTAATTATGTCTAATTAGTCGGGGTTAATATATGTCTTAGTAAGTACAAAATCACTAGGGTGTTATATATTAGATATGAAGAATAATAACGACAAGCATATCTAACATATATGTTAGGTGATTTGTCTTGATTGCTCACGCTCACATTCACAATGAAGGTCATATGAAATATTTCGTAAAAATCATGAAAAAGTTTAAGATCCATTAAAGAAAAGGTATCCATATATTAGAGTGTGTGAAGATACCTCCACTTATGCACAAATCATCTTACAATCGTGCATGTACAGCGTACGTAAATTTGTGTTCTGTAACTTGTCCAATTTATAAGGTGTATAAATTTATAACGGTACTATATATTGTTTATCAAAATTAAATTTGTTGACCATTATGTTTTAAAAATAGAAAGGTTTATATTTCTCTATTTTTTAATTAATCACAGCTTTTTTTTTTTTTTTTTGAATTTCAAGTCTTAGAAAATAATCTAAAAGAAATCTTAATATCAAAAGTGTCTTTGATACCAATTGTTGGAAACAGTGGAACTAAGATAATTTGGAAAAAATAAATAAAATAAATATGCATATATATATATATATATATATGTGGAGAAAAAAACGAAGCTAGTGCCAATTTATATTGTTCTGATCATAAATAATTAACAAAGCTTATAAATTATATCTATAATGAAGATCACGAAATACTTGATTGACCATCATATCCAGATTTGCCAAAAGAGCATTATTAGTATTTGTTCATATATATAGGTCACAATTTTAAGTACTCATCTAATATAGCCCATTTATCAAAAAAAAAAAAAAAAAAAAAAAAAAAAAAAAAAATAAAATATCCCATTTATAAAAAAAAAAAAAAAAAAAAAAAAAAAAAAAAAAAATCTAATATAGCCCACACTCTACTGTATATATATTTTAAAATTATTTAACTTTTTTCCTTTAATATGACTTTCCATGACTTTCCATGACCTTTAATACCAATTTACACCCTTCATTTTTCAGCAAATCAACTCCAACTTACCATTTGCCTTACTGTCTGGTGCTCTAGATTTTAGCTACATTAGTTTGTCCATTTGATTGAAAGCTAGATATCCACACACTTTTCTCTAAAAACAACTGTTCTCCCTCTTGCTCACGCGAATCCTCGACAGACAGCCTCCACCAGCCGGAGGTCTAAGCCCACCTAACCATTGAGCCTGCTAGCACAATGACGACTTGTCTCTAATAGGTTGGTTCAACCAGTGAGAATTTGTGTGAGAGTCTCAATAGGAAAAGGAAACACATAACAACAGAGTGTAACAGCATGGCAATCGAGGCTCTGCATGGGAAGTAGAACTCCTACGCTGGCAGAATGAGGCAATACTGCCAACAACACATTCGACAGTCTTCTCCTTCACTACATCGTGTAATATTTGATTTGACAGATCTGGATGAATTTGAGATAAGACTTTTTGATCCTTATGTTGTTTCTCCTCAAATTTCCAAGATGAAAGCATCTAATCAAACCCTAACAGGGAATCGTCTCTAGAATCGTCCGCATCTTCACTTGCCACAATGAAAATCTAGTGTTGCAATCCAATTGCGGAATACTTCATGTAGTCGCCATTATTGTGAGCAAACCAAACCTAGCTGCTCTAATACCAGTTTGTTATAAAACTGGACAAGTTAGTGGCAGGAAATCGCAAATCAAAGGAAAGTAAAACAAGATGAAAACACAGATTTTACGTGGAAACCCTATACGGGAAAAACCTCAAACAGAAGAGAGGAAATTCACTGTGGTCAAAAATTCTACAAAAGAAATTCGAACAATAATGACCCAGCAGAAAGCAAAACCCTTAAAATACATATATATGTAGAGACTAAAAAACGGATCGAGTGACCTAGTTCGTATTGCAAAATAGAATTCGGATGGCATCGTAAACTCTTCAAACAGGGTTAAACAGAATTCAGCTCATGATCGCTGACAAAGTAGACTGAATTCTAACAACGAAAGTCAATCCATCTGTTAAGTACAAGTAGAAGGTGGTAGAAAGCATCCAATTTCCCAATTTTCCAATTCTCTCTCCCATTATTCAAGGATTTTTAAAGAGAAAGAAGAAGAACAAAAAAAAAGCAAGAAACAATATCTGGGTACGTGGGATGCCGACTGGAGTTAGGGCTTCAATTTTATAAGCTATAAGTTAAAAATAAATATAGCTAATACATTCACAAGTCTCATAATGACAAACGTAAACGTTTCATATTTTACCAAAACTTTATAACCATGTGTTTCATGAAATCATCATTAGAGAAAGACCTCATTATATTTCTATGATAAAAATTGACGGTGTATTTGGATTAGTGTAGACTTTTAGATTTTTTACTCAAACAGAGTTTGTGTTATGGTTATATTTGGACAAATATTCATACATATTTGAGACTTGTCGACCAAAACTCAAAAAGAAAAAAAAAAAAAAAAAGTAAAATGTATCAGCATAGGTATGATAGGGTGTAATAGTATGTCTTTTGTAATATACTTACATTTCCCAACACTTCATTATAACTCTAATAATTATATCATCATTATAGTTATAAAATTCTACATTTCTTAAAATAAAATATTTTGGAAATAACCAAATACATATATATATATATATATATGGAGAATAAAAAGAAGCCACTACCAATTTACATTGTTCATCTTAAATAATTAACAAAGCTTACAACTTATATCTATAATGAAGATGACAAAATACTTGATTAACAATATAGCCGACACTCTATGATATATATATATTAAAAATTATATGACTTTTTCACCTCTATTATGACTACCCATGACCTTTTGTAGTCATGCTGCTACTACGAGAGGATCTTATTGTCCACATTTCTATATACATTTCAATCTATTTATAGGAACCAAATTTTATACTAATACTTTTTTTCTATTTATTAATTGAAGTAAAATTTAAATGTTCTAATTACGATATATATATATACATTTTTTTTCAAATCTAAATACGAATCGAAGACAAAATGATAGAAATTCTTTTAGAAATTAATGAATATAAAAGTCCAAATGTTTAAATTCAAACTGTATAAGTGAGAAATCAATAAATATTTCTTTCACCGACCAAGACAAGCATTTGAATTACTTATCATAAAACAAAAAAAAAAAAAAAAGGACAAGCATTTGAATTTAACTTTTGGTAAAATAACTAAAATAGATATATTTCTTACATTTAAATATTTAAATATCATATTTCTATCATTAGAGATTAAACATTTAGTTAACATTCTAAAAAGTTTATTTTGACTTAAAAAAATTGGTCAAATTTTTCTTTTTAATTAAAAATAATAATTACTGTCCCTTAATTTTCTTTACCAATAACCAAACTTTGCCCTAGTAAGCCTTTTGCGACCCTCATTTTATTTGGTGGGGCGGCGGGATGCCAATGGTATAATTATGAGGTGTTTTGGTTATCCCATCAGTCTTCTTCAAGGGTTGAAAGAAAAAAAATTGAATACATTTTTAATTAGTTCTTAAATTATTTTTAATTGAACCAATAAATTTCTATGATTTTCTTTCAATCCTTTTGAATTTTATAGCTATTTTTTATTGGATAAATGAGTTATTTTCACTTTAAAAAAAAAAAAAAAAAAGATTAAAGTTTAGGTACCCAACACGTTGAGTGTTAGTTAAGAGCATTTATGTTAATTTACTGCTCTGAAACCCATAATAATATTATTATTATTTCTTTAATATTATTATTATTAATTAAATAATAATAAAAAAGAAGCAAAATTCGTGGCCTGCAAGTGTACTTCACGTTTATTTACCACCCATCAAGAAGATCCGGCTGTATATTAAACCAAGAAATGGAGATCAATGGAGTTGGAATATATTGTGCTAGGCAATATATGCCACCTGCGGAGCCGATCATGATCATGCTCTTGCTGCTGGGTGGAATTAAGAGTATAAATTTATCCCATTTTATATCGGTTTAAGCTTTTAGAAATGATAACAATTTAACTCGATTTTTAACAGAATACATATGGAGCAAAATATTCGGTAGGTTGTGGTCGCAGCTACACATTGCATTGGTGGTGCAAGAAGGCATGAAATCCCCACATCCATCCAAAGCATGACTGCCTAGGTTCGCTGCACACTTTTCTCTTCCTTCTAATACAAGAGTATGCCTGAATTCAAAAATAAAATAATAATAATAATAATTATAATTTAAGGTCCAGCAATTGGAGTTTTCTCATCTCTCTATTAATACAACAATTTAATGTCATTTGTAAAGATGGATGATCAATGTGTGATTAATTATAAGTACAAAATTATCAACGTAATAAAAAGATATCGATGCCACAAAGAAGAAAGAACTTATTGTTTAATTGACAAATTTTTCTTCATTATATTGTATTTATAATGTCTTCTATTCTTTAACTTATCCAACCACTTTAATTTGTCATTATCCTCTTCAATCAAAATTCTATTAAAATTCGTACAGTTTCAAAATTTTTTTAATATTATTGACTATTTTAATATCAATAGATGACCAACGGAATTATTTGGTAGTTGAGGGAAGTGAATGAATATAGATGCCCTTATCTAACCCTCCATGTACTTGGCATGGAACCTCTGAGCATTAGAAATTTCACAAAAAGTAATCAAATGGACTAGTATTTTTTAATGATAATGATGCAAAGATGGTTTTTTCCACCAAGTATTATTGGTTTTCTTAGACGTGTAATTGCAAAATTTAATAGGTGTTGTCGCTATCCCATTTTCATTCTTCAAGGGTTAAAAGGGAAAAATTGAAGGAAAAAAAAAACAATTAAAAAAAAAAAAAAATCCCAAACAATGGAAAACTAGCACTGGCTATTCTTGTTATAAATAGGGGGATGGTGTGTAGAAGTATTTCCCCAACAACATTTCTTCAGTCTCAAAATCATCCATCCTATCTCCATCCTTCTCCTCAAGTTCTTGATTATTGAACAATATTCTGAAAGTATGGCTAAGCAATCCTTAGTTGGAAAGCTAGTTTCTCAAACTGCGATAAAATCTGATGGGGATGTGTTCAATGAAATCTTGAGAGAGAGACCTCATCACATTTCTCAGATGAGCCCAGCTCTTATCCAGAACTGTGATCTGCATGAGGGTGACTGGGGAAAAGTTGGATCTCTGATTTTCTGGAACTATACCCATGGTACGTACGTAAAACATCTATATATATATATATAATATTAGCAATCCTCACAGTATTAATTCTTCAATCAAATAATAATTCAAGCTTACATGTATACATTCATACATGCAAACACACACACACATGCACGTGTGTATATATATATATGTTTTACTGTTCCTTGTAGTTCAAAGCGGCAGTATATGCGTTCCTTCTGCCTTCTACTATTGGATGGTTGCTGCATCAGTGTATAAAATCAGCCATGGTTCAACTATTTTATATATTGAATCAGATTAAGAGATCACGTCTTTAAACTGATTAGCTTAATTTGCTCCATTTATTGATAGCATTCACAAATTAAGTATATGATCCATTCATTTTTGAGAGCTACGATTATGTTAATTTATATTTCTAGACTCTGTGCATTGAAAAATAAATTGCATGTTTTGTGAATGAAAAAGAACTAATCCTTAAATTTGTCTGAAAATAATCATAATATATATATATATGTGTATATATATCTTTTCATTAATGATCAGAGGGAAAACCAAAAGTGGCGAAAGAGATCGTGGAAGCCATAGATGAGGCAAACAAATTGGTGAAATTCAAGGTGATTGAAGGAGACCTAATGAAGCTCTATAACAAGTTCTATGCCATTGTTCATGTGGACACTATAGGTGAAAACAACCTTGTAACTTGGACTTTGGAGTACGAGAAGAAAAACCCTAATGTTCCAGACCCTCACACCTTTTTGGAGTTCCTTATCACTGTTACTAAAGATATCGAGACACACCATCTCAAGTGAAAATTGCAAGAAAGACAGTACTAGCTATTTCTGTCTTGGAATGGTTTGCCGGATACCTATATAATATATGTGAATAAAATGGAAACCTTCCAAAGCACCAGTTGTGGCGATAAGAAAACTTGAGCGTATACTTTGTTCTGCTGTGTGTTATAGTACGTTATCCTTTGGTTTGTTTATGTATTATAATAAATAATATATATATATATAATTATAAATAAAATTGTAATTGGTGTTATTTTATAGAAATAAATATTATTATTATTGTTTAAAGTCCAATTCTCCTCAATGTTTCTTGTCACACTTTATAAATAATTAATAATAACTTTACCTTTCTTGCTTAGTTTTCCAACTATATGCCTTTCACTTAATTTTTTTAAACAAATATTTTAATAGTACTATAAATAAATAGGCTATAGATCTCCCCTTACATTTCCTATTAATTATAACAATACAAAGATACCAAATGTCATTTTTTATATTAGGAATTCTAACATATAATTTAAATTTAATACTATAATATATATTTGTATTTGTATAACAAAAAAAAAAAAAAATACAATAAGAGATTTTGATTCGTACAAATAATAATAGGAGATTATATACAATCATATGTAATTTCAAAACAAATAACATATGATTTTTATACAATCATATGTTATATTATAAAATTATAACATTATAACATTAAATGATAAGCAACTACTGAATGTTAAATGATGTCCTTGGTTCAACTGTTGCTGAACAAGGGTGAGAGGCTTACTCCGAACATCAGTTAGGCTTTGTAGATGTATAATTTGAGATGAATCAAGATTAATCAAAGCCACAAAAAAAAAAAAAAAAAATGTCATTCCAATAAAAAATTGGACTCAAATCATTAAATTATTTTAACTTTCAAGTTTAATCAATTACTAGATGCACAAGTTGAATTTCTAACACTGACCAACCGCGGATCCAACACATTTGAGCGAGGTGGGATTGGCAGTGCATCACTACAAGAAAAATGCAAATTTGGAACCGTTAAATCTGTCCCTCAAGTGGTCCCAAAAAAGGTGACTAACAAAATTTAGGGCCGAATTAAAAATCTATCCCTACAGAGTCCGTGACAAATATTTGGAACCGAATTATTTCTAGTTCCAAATTATTTGGGACAGATATATATAAAATTCCAAATTTGGTTCCAAAATTGGTCAAAATTATACATTATATTGTAACCACATTTAGGACCATTATTATATTTCAAAATTCGGAACCACTTTTAAATAGTTTCAAATTTAATATTAATTTTTATTGCAAAATTAATTAAATTTAAACTATTAGTCTTTTTTAATCGAAAGAAAATTAAGAAAGCAGGAATAATGCAGCTAATTTTTCCTTTTTTTTTTTAAGATTAATTATTTTAATTATGATTTTCAAAATTAAATTTTAAAAGTGAATCTAAAATTATTTGATTTAAAAATTAAATTTAAATTTTGAGAAAAAAAATGGTAATAAATATTCTTTAAATTTAAATATATATATATATATATATATTAATATTCTTTATTAGGTTTGCTAATGGATTTAAAGGATAATTATTTGGTCGTGATTCAAATTCAATTTTAAAAATATCTAGCTTGAATTTAATTTTACTATATCTAGATTCAAATTTTACTAGTACTTAAAAATGAAATATTAATTAAATTCTGATATAAAATTATAAATATCGTACATAACACTTATCCGTCCTTATAATTTTTAAAATTAAATATATAAAATGTACTAATAAGATATTAGTAGAAAAATTTTTCTTTTCCTAAATTAGTAAATTTTATTATTAATAACACATAGTAAAATTTTTTATGTTATTATTTATTTCATTTTATTTATTCTTTTCAATTTATTGAAACAATAATAGTTTTATTAATTATTTTATTTAGTATTTACCAATTTATTGAAACAACTCGTTAGTTGCTTTATTGACATCGTTATCAACATAAAAATTTAAAATTAATTTACACTTAAGTTCATAATAGTATAAATACAAATTAACATAATTAATATAGAAAGTAACTAATACATACAATTTTTTTGAACCATATAGCAAATGGCCTATCATCTCGAACCACTTAATGGTTTCTTTTCTTCTTATTGTTCAAATAATACATACTCACTTATTTTCACAATAAAATAAATTTACCTCTGTAATACAATTAGGTACATGAGCAAACAAAGTGATGTTATAATTTCTGAATTTATATATATAAACGATTCAGGATTTTGGAATATACATTGTAACCACATTTGGAACCTACATTTAAAAATAGACCCAATAGTAGTCTTAAACATCATCCCAAATTAATAAAATGAATTAGCAAGACCATTGTCACTTGAGACGATATTCGTCTAAATTAGTCAATCAAAATCTAAGTCAGGTGAACAGTAGTTTCATCTGAATCAAAGAATTTTCTATTTCTACATTTGATACATGGACACTTGATTTTTCTCTCCATTTCTATAAATTGCATCTTGTGCTCTAACAAACTTAATAAATTCATCAACACCATTCACTTATTATACATCCATTTTCAATTTTCTATTATCGACATTTAACCTGTAAAAAAAAACACACACACACACATATATATACATATATAACACATTGAGATGTAAGAATTAAAAAAAAAAATAAACTCATACAAAAGAATCTTTATATCAAAGTCATATAAATATAACAGAAAATAAAATGCAATGTCTATATAATTTAATCAATTTTTAAATAATTATAAATGTTACATAAACAAAAAAGAAATATAATCAAATTGAAGTACATAAAACCACTTTGAATTATACATCTAAATATTTGAGATAATAATGTAGGCAAGACTTAAACAATTCTAAAGACATTCGTGGAACTAATATATATGCATGTATACCAACATTAAAACAAAATGAAAATATGATTTCTAATTTATATATACATATAAAGACATTTGGAACTGATATTATAACTAACTTTGGAACCACTAGTTAGAAACAGACCCAAAAATGTACTTAAAGTGCATCCCAAATTAATAAAATGAGTTGGAATGACTATTGATGGAACAATTCTAAACAATTCTAAAGATATTAATGGAACTGTTATATATATGTGTGTGTGTATAAACAACAAAATAAAATCATAATAAGATTTTTAATTTATATATACATGTATATATAAAGACTTTTAGAACGAAAATTAGAACTATCTTTGGAACTATTAGTTAGAAACAAACCTAAAAGTGGTCCCAAATGACGTCCCAAACTAACAAAATGAGTTGGAATCATTATTGATGGAACAATTCTAAATAATTCTAAACAATTCTAAAAACATTCATAGAACTAACATATATATATATATATATATCAACAACAAAACAAAATTATAATACGATTTCTAATTTATATATTTTAATAAGGTAGGTTCTGGTTGTTGGATAATTTATAATATCTTTGCTGGTTCCAAAAGCGGTTCACAATTAATTTTTAAATATTAGAATCAAATTAAGAATGATTAATCTTGTCATTAGCAAAAATTATCTCATTATTCTTTTCAAAAATTTAAGAAATATTTGTTGGTGCTAAATTGCGTCCCAATGGTTAGAACCATTTTGGGACGACTTAGTTATTTACAAAAAAATATAACTAATAAATATTGTATTTTGTCTCTAAAAAAAAAAAATAAATATTGTAATTTGGGTGGTCCCAAAAGTCGTTCCAAATTTTGAAACCAGATTTGGAACGACTTTTATATAAATTTAAAAAACAATGGTCGTTCCAAAATATTGGTACCTATTACAATTCCAAATATATAGTGAATTTTGACTCTTTTAATTGGTAAGAAATATATGTACGGAAAATGGAACGACTTTTGGACCATATATTTAATTTTAATATATTTGATCCCAAAAGATGTTCCAATAATTGGGTCAACTAAAATCAGTCCCAAATATCCGTAACAATTATATATTTTTCTTGTAGTGATAATTTTATAACTGTACTATTGTCAATCAGATCTTATTATAAGATATTATTCATCAAAATTAAATTTGTTGACCATTATGTTCCTAAAAATAGAGAGAGGTTCATATTTCTCCATTTTTTAATTAATCACCGTCATTCTTCTTTTCGAATTTGAAGTCTTAAAAAAAAATCTAAAAAAAAATCTTAATATCACAAGTGTCTTTGATATCAATTGTTGGAAAAAATAGAACTAAGATAACTGGAAAAAAATAAAATGAATATGTGTATATATATATGTATGGAGAATAAAAAGAAGCCACTACCAATTTATAATTGTTCATCTTAAATAATTAACAAAGCTTAGAACTTATATCTATAATGAAGATCACAATAAAACACGTCAAGTTTCGCCGAAAGAGTATTATTAGTTTTAAGAACTCATACTTATCTATATATTTTAAAAATTATATAACTTTTTTCCTTTTAATATGACTACCCATGACCTTTTGTAGTCATGCTGCTACTACGAGAGGATCTTATTGTCCACATTTCTATTATATTATATATACTGGAACAAGTTAGGACATTTTAATATGTATATATATATATATATAAATTTAGATCTATTTAGAGGAACTAAATTTTATACTACTATTTTTTCTAATTATTAATTGATGTAAAATTTAAATGTCCTGATTATAATAAAATAGATATATTTCTTACATTTAAGTATTTAAATTTCATATTTTTATAATTAGATATTAAATATTTAACTACCATTCTTAAAAGTTAGTTTTTAAATTTAAAAAATTGGTCAGATTTTCTTTTTAATTAAAAATAATAATGACTGTCCCTTAATTTTCTTTACCATTATTTCAAACTTTGCCGTAATAAGCCTTTTGCGACCCTAATTTTATTTGGTGGGGTGAGGGCAGTGCTGATAGTGGGATGTCAATGGTATAATTATTAGGTGTTCTGGTTAACCCATTAGTCTTCTTCAAGGGTTGAAAGAAAAAAAAAAAAAAAAAAACATTTATCATCAGTTCCTATATTATTTTTAATTGAACTAATAAATTCCTATGATTTTCTTTCAATCCTTTTGAATTTTATAGCTATTTTTGATTGGACAAATGAGTTATTTTCACTTTTTCTTTTTTAGATTAAAATTTATATACCGTTTATATACCCAACACACTGAGTGTTATTTAAGAGCATTTATGTTAATTTACGGCTCTCAAACTGAACATTTTTCTACTGAAATAATAATAATAATAATTAAATAACAAAAAAAAAAAAAAAAAAAGACAAAAGAAGCAAAAAGACAAACTTATCTTCTTCTTTTTTATAAATGATAATTATAATGTCTTCCATTTCTTGATTTATTCAACCACTTTAAATTGTCACTATCTTCTTCAATCAGACTTCTGTCAGCTTCAAAAAATTTTCATTGTTGTTGATAATTTTACCCCTATAGATATTCAATATATTCTAGATATATCAGTGCATGACGAAGGAATAAATGATTCGGTAGTTGAGGGAAGTGAATGAACATTGATGCCCTTATCTAATCCTCCACTTACACGTCATGGAACCTCTCTGAGTATTAGAAATTTCACAAAATAGTAATAAAAAAGAATAGTCTTTGTAAACGATAATGATGCAAGAATGCCTTTTTTCCACCAAGTACTATTTTGTTTTCTTCGTTTTTTTTTTATATTTTTTTATATTTTCTCCCTTTTAGTCATTAACCCATGAAGAATGAAATGGGATAACGACAACACCGATTAACTTTAGCAATTAGACATCTAAGTTGCTAATTTGTCCCAAAGTATTTACCAAATAATTACCACCAAAAACCAAAAGTTAGTAATATTCTTTTTGATAATTTAGTTAATAATTTACCAAGAAGTATTTTTAAGTATTTACTAACAAGAAATCATAGTTAATAATATTTTTGTCAGTAATTTAGGTTGTAATTTGAAGAGAAAGCATTTGAAAAACGATTACCAAATAGTAATTACTATTTGTTTTCATAGATGTCTAATTGCTAAGGTTAATAGGTGTTGTCGTTATCCCATTTTCATTCTTCAAGTGTTAATAATTAAAAATTAAAAAAAAAAAAAAGAAGAGAAACCACTGACTCTGGAAAACAGGCACTGGCTATTCCTATTAAATAGCGGGTGGGCGTGAAAAAGAATTTCCAGCAATAGCATTTCTTCACTCTGAATATCATCCATCCTATCTCCTTCCTTCTCTTGAAGTTCTTGATTACTGAACAATATTCTCAAAGTATGGCTAATAAATCCTTTGTCGGAAAGCTGGTTTCTCAAATTGAGATAAAGTCCGATGGAGATGTGTTCCATGAAATCTTCAGAGAGAGACCTCATCACATTTCTCAGATGAGCCCAGCTAATATCCAAAACTGTGATTTGCATGAGGGTGATTGGGGTAAAGTTGGATCGATGATTTTCTGGAACTATACCCATGGTACGTACGTAAAACATATATATACATATATTTAGATAATATTAACCATCCTCACAATATTAATTCATCAATCAAATAATAATTCAAGATCTTCCATGTATGCATCCTTATATATGTGTGTGTGTGTGTTCTTGTTCCTTCCGTCGTTCAAAACAGTAGTATATGCTTTCCATTTTGCCTTCTACTACTTCATGGGTTCTACATAAGTGTATAAATTTAGTTACATATCCGGTTTCATTTTTAGATGAGCTCGAAAAATTTTATGTATAGAATGAGAGTAAGAGGTCTGGTTTTTGAACTAATTAGCTTTTGATCCATTTATTGATATTATTCGCAAATTAAGCATGATTCACATTTGAGAAGTGTGTTTTTGCTAATTTAAGTTTTTACATTGTATAACAGCAAAATATAATTGCATGCTTTGTGAACGAAGAAGAACTAATCCTAATAAATCTGTCTGAAAAAAATCAAGATATTTTATTTTTTTGTTAATGATCAGAGGGGAAACAGAGAGTATGAAAGCAGATTGTGGAAGTCATAGATGAGGCAAACAAATTGGTGAAATTCAACCTGATTGAAGGAGATCTAATGGAGCTCTACAACAAGGTTTATATAACTGTTCACATTGACACCAAAGGTGAAAACAACCTTGTAACTTGGACTTTTGAATATGTGAAGAAAAGCCCTAATGCTCTAGATCCTCATACTTTTATGGAGTTCTGTCTCAATATTACTAAAGATATCGAGACTCACCATCTCAAGTGAAAATGGGAATGAAGACATGACTACCACTCGTGGTTTGCATTAATGGTTTTTTGATACCCATGTATTATAATATATTGTGAACAAAATGGAAACCTTGCTGAAATACAAGTTCATTGTAGACTTTGTTGAGCACGGGTTCAAAACCGAGCGATACCAGCGTGCTATCAAGCTTGGAGTTCCAAGCCCATGGTGCCTGCCGCAGACCATACTTGCATAGTTTAAGCACCATGTGCTTATGCTTGTTGTCGACATAACTGGGCGGTTGTTGTACATATACCTCTTCGACTAAATCACCATTCAAGAACGCAGACTTAACATCCATATGGTGTACTTGCTAGCCTGTGTGCTGCGAGGGAAATTAGCAGACGCACCATCTCCATGCTTGCAGCCGATGCAAATACTTCGTCAAAGTCCAACCCCTGTTGTTGTGCATATCCCTTTGCAACTAGACGTGCTTTGTACTTCACGATGTTATCTTGTGGATCCTTCTTGACCTTGAAGACCCACTAGAGCCCGATGGCTCGATGGCCGTTAGGGAGATCAGTGGGTTCCCACGTGTCGTTGACATGGATGGACTTCATCTCCTCGTCTATGGCGTGCTTCCAGGATGCATCTGTTAGAGCCTGTTGGATGCCTGAAGGCTCCTCAGCAGAGATGAGACAAAGACCCCTATGGTCGGAGTCCTCCTTAGTTGGTGCCACATCATTAATTGAGATCCACAGGCTGAGTCGTGTTGTAGATATGTGGTACTTTTCTCCTTTTCTTTCGTAATCTTAAGTCTAACTTCATTAAAAAGGCAGAATTTTTATATATTTATTTTTTTATTTCAAAAATTTTAGACAAATATAATACAATGGAAATAAAATTAAAATATTATAAAAAAATATTATGTTCATTTATATTCATAAAAAAAATATTAATTATGATATTATTTAATTTAAAATATTAAGCATTTTGATTATTTGAATAAAAATAGGTGATATAAATATTATATACACAACTTTATTGATAAATACAAAACAATTAATTTATATAATACTATGTTACTTAATTTTTTTTATTACAATTGGCAAAAAATGCACATAAATATGTGGATTTTCCATGCACATATGACATTTTTTTTCTTTTTATTCGTAAACACGTGTCTATTGTGCAACTTTTTTTTTTTTTTTTAATTAAAAAGGCAAATACCGCATGTGAGTTATAAATTTTTTAACATCATATAACTATAAAAATTCTTAAAATATATTTGTAATTTTCATAATTAGAAATTATAATAATTAAACACTAATCAAGTTTTCTAATTTTGTTAGACTAATTAAAAAGAAAATAAGAAAAAAGAAAAACTCACCCAATTGGGATAATTAAGTGTTTTTTTTTCCTTTAATATATATATATATATATTTGATAATCATTTAATTTAGAGTTATACATTTTCCTTATCATATATATTCTATGTAGTTTTGGTAGATGCACATCTATATATGTATATTATATGGGTATTTTTTCTTTCACAATTATGAACCTTAATTATGTTAAGCAGAACTTAAAATAATTGTTCTTAATTAGGGTAGATCTCATAAGACATCTTTTAAGACATTGTCTAAAACACTAATAAAATTAAAATATGTGCCAAGTTAACATAAAAAATTAACGCGGTTAACTCATTAAATCAATATTTATAAATTTTTTTTAAAAAATATTAATGTAAGTTAATGGCGTAAGTTTTCGAGGTTAATCGGAAACAGTAGAACTAAGACAATTGGAAAACAAATAAAATAAAATGAATATGCATATATATATGGAGACTAAAACGAAGCCAGTACCAGTTTACATTGTTCTCATCATAAATAATTAACAAAGCTTATAACTTATATCTATAATGAAGATCACAAAATACTGATTGACCATCATGTCAACATTCGCCAAAAGAGCATTATTAGTATTTGTTCATATATATAGGTCATAATTTTAAGTACTCATCTAATATAGCCCACACTCTACTCTATATATATATTAAAATTATATAACTTTTTTCCTTTAATATGACTTTCCATGATCTTTAATAGCAATTTAAACCCTTCCTTCATTTTTCAGCAAATAAACTTCAACTTACCATTTACCTTACGAGTCTAGTGCTCTAAATTTTAGCTACATCAATTTGTCCTGTTACCGGGAACATTTGATTGAAAGCTAGATATCCAAACACTTTTCTCTAAAAACAACAGTTCTCCCTCCTGCTTGTGCGAATCCTCAATAGACTACCTCCACCAGCCGGAGGTCCAAGCCCACCCAACCATAGAGCCTGCTAGCACAATGACGACTAGTCTCTGAGAAGTTGGTTCAAACCGGCCAGTGAAGATTTGCGTGAGAGTCTCAATAGGCAAAGGAGACGTATAACAACCGAGTGTAACAACATGGCAATCGAGGCTCTGCATGGGAAGTAGATCTCTTACGCTGGTAGAATGAGGCAATATCGCCAACAACACACACAATAGTCTTCTCCTTCAACACATCCTGTAATATTTGATTTGACAGATCTGGATGAATTTCAAATAGGACTTTTCGATCCTTACGTTGTTTCTCCTCAAGTTTCCAGAATGAAAGCATCTAATCAAACCCTAACAGGGAATCTTCTTGAGAATCGTCTACATCTTCACTTGCCACAACGAGAATCCAGTGTTGCGATCCAATAGCGGAATATCATACTTCATAGTCTCCATTATTGTGAGCAAACCAAACCTGGCTACTCTGACACTAGTTTGTTACGAAATTGGACAAGTTAATGGCAAGAAATCACAAATCAAAAGAAAGTAAAACAAGATGAACACACGGATTTTACGTGGAAACCCTATATGTGAAAAAAACCACGAACAGAGGAGAGGAAATTCACTATGGTCGAAAATTTTACAAGAGGAATTCAAACAATAATGACCAGGCAGAAACCAAAAACCCTAAATACATATATATATGTACGGATTGAAAAATGGGTTGAGTGACCCGATTCGTACTGCAAAACAGAATTCGGATTGCATCGCAAACTTTTTAGGCCGGGTCAGACAGAATTCAGGTCATGATTGTAAACAAAGTAAACTGAATTCTAACAACGAAAGTCAATCCATCTGTTAAGAAGAAGTAGAAGTAGAAGGTGGTAGAGAGCATACAATTTTCCAGTTTTCCAATTTTCTCTCTCATTATTCAAGGATTTATAAAGAGAATGAAGAAGAAAAAAAAAAAGCAAGAAACAATAGCTAGGTGCGTGGGACGTTGACTAGAGTTAAGGCTTTTATTTTATAAGCTATAAGTTAAAAATAAATATAGCTAATACATTCACAAGTCTCATAACGATGAACGTAAACGTTGCATATTTTACCAAAACTTTATAACCATGTGTTTCATGAAATCGTCGTTAGAGAAAGACCTCATTATATTTCTGAGATAAAAATTAACAGCGTATTTGGATTAGTGCAAACTTTTAGATTTTTTACCCAAACAGAGTTTGCGTTAGGGTTATATTTGGACAAATATTGATACGTATTTGAGACTCGTCCACCAAAATTCAAAAAGGAAAAAAATGTAAAATGTATCAACATAGGTATGATAGGGTGTAATAGTATGTCTTTTGTAATATACTTACATTTCCCAACACTTCAATACTCTAATGATTATATCATTATTATAGTTATAAAATTCTACATTTCTTAAAATAAAATATTTTGCAAATAACTATTTACCATACTCTTTTTTTATTCTTAAAAATGAAAAAAAAAAAAAAAAAAAAAGTTAATTCATTCAAAATAAAAATGTCACTTTAATTATATTTTGCACTAGAGCCCAGATATAGCCTAATACTTTTAGTATTGAAACCTCACCATGGACTAACCTTGTGTCGAATTTCAGTAATGTTGTAGGGTCTCCTTCAATAAATCCCTTCCTCACTAGTCAATAACGACACCAAGATATCAAAATCTACCTTACATTTATTTGATATACACAAACGCTCCACCATATACAAATATGCACGAGCAAATTAAGACATTTTTAAGACATATAAACTCTAATACGTCTATATGCACGAAATTCTATTCTTTATATTTTCTAACTAATTTAAAATTTAAATGTATATAATTTTTTAAATTATATATCTAAATCTAAATATAAGAATACAAGATAAAACACTTGTAAATACTTTTAAAAATTAATGATGTTCTCTAAATGTTTAAATTCAAAAAAATTAATTATTACATTTAAAAATTATATTTTAAACAAAAAATAATGAGTGTCCCTAAATTTTATTTGGCATTAGTTAAAACTTTGACGTACTAGGCCTTTAACCCCCTCTTTCTATTTGGTGGGGCGGGGTGGTCTTTGTCATGGGTATAATTATTAGGCGTTTTGGTTATCCCGTTTGTTTTCATCAAGGTTGAAGAAAAAGAAAAATTGACGTTTTTAGTTCCAAAATTACTTTTAAATAGAAAAATAAGTATTTATGATCTTCATTTTAGTCCTTTTAAATCTTTAATTCATTTATTTTAACAATATATATATATATATATATATTGCTTTTTTTTTTTTTTTTTAAAAATTTGGTGGCCTTTTCGTCTTTATCTTGTTTCAAACTTACGATGTCTTAAATTATTAGTGAGATTGTTATCAATTGAGCTATATATTTTTGTCACATAGGGTGTTAGTTCAGAAAAATCCTTTTTGTGGGAACAAAGGGGAAAAAAAAAATGTAACGAAGGCAAAATTCATAGCGTATAGCGTACTTCACGTTTGTTTATCCATCAACAAGCTGCGACTGCAAATCCTACCAAGAAATGGACTTCATGGGGTGGCTACGCCACCGGAGCCAAGACGATCACGCTCTTGCGGCTGGGTGCAATAAGAAGCATACATAGGGCAAAAGTTTGGGTTCGTTGTGGTTGCAGCAACACATTTGAATAAGAGTTCTAATTTGAGCATCGATTTATTTATATAATTCTTTATAAATACATTCATATTTTTTTGGTCATATATATATATACATATATAAAATTATATCATTCCAATAAAAATATAAATTTATTACTACAAAAAGAGACACAAATTATTGGATTATTTTAACTTCAATCATAGCTATTTACACTAAAAGAAAAAAAAAAAAAAAATCATCAACATTAAAAAACAAAAAAAAAAAAAAGCTTCCTAAGAATATCTTCAACCCAAAACCCAAAAACATAAACAAAAAGAAAAAGTTTAATATGCGAACAATAATGAATAAATTGACAAATGAGGTAAGAATAGGAGTCTGAATCTAGTAACTTCTTATATTTAATTGAGTTAAAATGTCAATTGCCCCAAAAATTTATGCTGATAAAGATTACATAGCTTAACTTTCAATATCGTCAGTTGAATTCAAGAAATCTCCTTTTTCTTCTTATTATGATGAGAGAATAACTAATTCTATAGTAGAGGGAAGTGAATGAACACAAATGCTCTTAAATAATGTTGAAAATTTCACAAATAGTAACAGAAAGGACTAGTGCTTCTTAACAATAATAATGCGAGGCTCCAATTTTCCAACAAATACCATTGGTTTTCTTATATGCGCACGTAATTTCTATACTTAATAGGTGCTGTCCTTATCCCAATTGTCTTCTTCAAGGGTTAAAACAAGGGAGAGAAAAAAAAAAAAAAAAAAAAAGGAAACCACAAACAACGGATAGCTGGCACTGGCTATTCCGATTATAAATATCATTTCTTCACTCTCAAAATCATCCATCCTATCTCCTTCCTTCTCTTGAAGTTGTTGATTACTGAACAATATTCTCAAAGTATGGCCTTAGTTGGAAAGCTGGTTTCTCAAATTGAGATAAAGTCCGATGGAGATGTGTTCCATGAAATCTTCAGAGAGAGACCTCATCACATTTCTCAGATGAGCCCAGCTAATATCCAAAACTGTGATCTGCATGAGGGTGATTGGGGAAAAGTTGGATCTATGATTTTCTGGAACTATACCCATGGTACGTACGTAAAACATATACATATATTTAGATAATATTAACCATCCTCACAATATTAATTCAAGATCTTCCATGTATGAATCCATATATATATATATATATATGTTTTCTTGTTCCTTTCGTAGTTCAAAGATGCAGTATGTGGTTTTCCTTTTGCCTTCTACTACTGCATGGGTTCTGCATAAGTGTATAAATTTAGTCATATATCAGTTTACATTTTTAGATGAGCTCTAAAAATTTTATGTATAGAATGAGAGTAAGAGGTCTGGTTTTCAAACTACTTAGCTTTTCATCCATTTATTGATATTATTCACAAATTAAGTACGATTCAAATTTGAAAAGTTTTTGTTAATTTAAGTTTTTAGACTATATAATAGCAAAATATAATTGCATGCTTTGTGAATGAATAAGAACTAATCCTTATATATCTGTTTGAAATTAATCAAGATATATTATCTTTTTGCTAATGATCAGAGGGAAAACTGAGAGTATCAAAACAGATTGTGGAAGTCATAGATGAGGCAAACAAATTGGTGAAATTCAACCTGATTGAAGGAGATCTAATGGAGCTCTACAAGAAGTTCTATATAACTGTTCATGTTGACACCAAAGGTGAAAACAACCTTGTAACATGGACATTTGAATACGTGAAGAAAAACCCTAATGTTCCTGATCCTCATACTTTAATGGAGGTCTGTCTTAATGTTACTAAAGATATCGAGACCCACCATCTGAAGTGAAAATGGGAATGAAGATATGACTACTTCTTGTGGTTTGCATTAATGGTTTTTTTATACCTATGTATAATAATATATTGTGAATAAAATGCAAACCTTGCTAAAATACAAGGTCATTGTAGACTTTGTTCTGGAATGGATCTGTTGTATGTTTTCCTTTGGTTTCTTTTGGTATTGTAATAAATAAAAAATATTATTAATGAAACTCGTAATTTTCTTGATATTTTGTATTTTGTGATTATTATTATTAATGTGCAAACTCCATGAAAGATTCTTCTTAATGTTTCTTATATTTGTTATCCATATTAAAAATTTAAATTTTTGTTGATAAAAATTTGAATAATAGAACGAATAATTCATTTTCCAGGCAACGTTCATCATATGCAACTGTCTCCAACATAATTGACCATCACTAATCAAATATTTTGGTTTTAACTTTCGATCTTGCTACCCTAATCATGTTTAATTTTATTTATATACTTTGAAGCAAATGTAAAACAATTTAAATTGCCTAATTAATTGATGCTGCAACATACTTTAAGAAAAGTACATAAAGTACCATCGATCCTATGCATTATTGAAGGTTAATCATGTTATGTCTAATTAGTTGGTGTTAAGATCGGTCTAATTAATAGTACAAGACCACTAGGGTGTTATTGGATATGAAGAATAATAACAAGCATATATAACATATATGTTGGGTGATTTGTCTTGACTGATTACACTCACATTCACAACGATGATCATATGAAATATTTCATGAAAATCATGAAAAAAATTAAGATTAATTCAAGAAAAGGTATCCATATATTAGAGAGTGTAAAGATACCTCCACTTATGCACAAATCATCTTACAATCATAGATTTATTGTAAATTTGTATTTTATAACTTGTCCAATTTGTATAAAGTGTATAGTTTTATAATCGTACTATATATTGTCAATCAGATCGTCTAAGGTATTGTTCGTCAAAAATAAATTTGTTGACCAATATGTTCCTAAAAATATAGAGGTTCATATTTCTCCATTTTTTAATTAAGCACCGCCATTCTTCTTTTTGAATTTGAAGTCTTAAAAAATAATCTTAAAAAAATTTTAATCTCACAAGTGTCTTTGATACAATTGTTGGAAACAATAGAACTAAGATAATTGGACAAGAATAAAATAAATATGCATGTATATATATATACACATATATTTGGCTGATTTACAGCTCGATTGGTTTCGTATTAATGCATAAATTTCTTTTCTTCTAAAAAAAAAAAAAGTATATATATATATATATGGAGAATTAAAAGAAGCCACTACTAATTTACATTGTTCATCTTACAAAATTAACAAAGCTTACAACTTTTATCTATAATTAAGAACACAAAATACTTGATTAACAATTCATCATGTCAAGATTCGCCAAAAGAGTATTATTAGTATTTGTTCATATATTAAGGTAATAATTTTAAGTACTCATACTTATCTAATATAGCCGACACTGTATTATATATATTAAAAATTATATAACTTTTTTCCTTTTAATATGACTACCCATGACCTTTTGTAGTCGATCATGCTGCTACTACGAGAGGATATTATTGTCCATATTTCTATTATATTATATAAACTGGAACAAGTTAGGAGATTTTAATATATATATACATTTCAATCTATTTATAGGAACCAAATTTTATACTAATACTATTTTTCTATTTATTAATTGAAGTAAATTTTAAATGTTCTAATTATGATAATAATTTCTTTTTTTCAAATCTAAATACGAATAGAAGGCAAAATGATAGAAATTCTTTTAGAAATTAATGAATATAAAAGTCCAAATGTTTAAATTCAAAAGTTTATAAGTGAGAAATCAATCTATCTTTCTTTCACTGACCAAGACAAGCATTTGAATTACTTATCATAAAAAAAAAAAAAAAAAAAAAAAAAAGACAAGCATTTGAATTTAACTTTTGGCAAAATAACTAAAATAGATATATTTCATACAATTAAATATTTAAATATCATATTTCTATAATCAGATATTAAATATTTAATTAACATTCTTAAAAGTTTATTTTAAATTAAAAAATTGGTCAAATTTTTCTTTTTAATTAAAAATAATAATTACTGTCCCTTAATTTTCTTTACCATTAATTCAAACTTTGCCCTAGTATGCCTTTTGCGACCCTCATTTTATTTGATGGGGCGGGGGGAGTGGTGATGGCGAGATGCCAATGGTATAATTATGAGGTGTTGTGGTTATCCCATTTGTCTTCTTCAAGGGTTGAAAGAAAAAAAAAAAAATTGAATACATTTTTAATTAGTTCTTAAATTATTTTTAATTGAACTAATAAATTTCTATGATTTTCTTTCAATCCTTTTGAATTTTATAGCTATTTTTTATTGGATAAATGAGTTATTTTCACTTTTTTAAAAAAATTAAATTATTGTTTAATTTGACAATTTTTTCTTCTTTGATAATCTGAATTCTACTAGAATTTTGTCAACTTCAATTTTTTTTTTTTATTATTGACAAATTTATCCTTACAAATTAGAGGCGATAACATTTGATCTAATACAAAAATTTGACACGAACACGACAAGATAATAGCAGGTTAGGGTTAAAGGTTCATGGATTTGGTTTGGAGCAATTGACACATTTAAGATTAAATATGAAGCCTACTGTAACCCGACGATACTACACAAAGCTGCAAAATTGGCAAACATACTATTAATTAAACATTTCAGTCAAATTTTTTTCAAACTTTTGCATATTTAATATTTTATAGTTTTAGATATAAATATATTTTGATGAATAGTTAATATTTAATATATATAATATTAATAAGAAAATAAAATTTTAGTTATATTATTAAGGTTATATACCTAATTTATGGGCTCCTTTTGGATTGGAGCTTTTTTTCAATTTTTCACTTAAACTGAAAAAAAAACTGAGGTGTATTTATTTGGACACAATTTGGCATGTTACTATTCATGTCTCCCCACTTGACAAAAAAACAAAAATGTATTCAATAAATATATCACATCATTCTTTATACCAATACTCGAATATTTATCTCATTATTACACAAATAAAATATAAAATATTTTTATCCCCCACTTACTAGACAATTTTTTTAACTTGTCTCCACCTTACCCCTCGTTTTTCGCAATTCATTCAACTCTTTTTGAAAAAAATAGCAAACTCAATAAAAAACTTCAATCCAAAAGGAGCCATGGCTTTTGAGTTTGAATTAAATAAATAAATAATTAGGTTAGGTTGAGTTTACATGATTATTAAATATATTGGATTAGGATTGAATTTTGAATAGGATTATTAAATGAGTCAGATTCGGGTTAAAGTATTAAATACAATTATTTATATGAACTCGACACAATTAGTTCAACCCGACAAGATTGCCAGATTTACTACAAATCTTCAATATATTCTAGATATATCAATAGATGACGAAGGAATAAAAGATTAGCTAGTTGAGGGAAGTGAATGAATGTAGATGCCCTTATCTAACCCTCCATGTACTGGGCATGGAACCTCTGTGAGTATTAGAAATTTCACAAAAAATAACCAAAAGGACAAAGCATTGGAATTTAACTATTGGCAAAATAACTAATACAGATATATATTTCTTACATATAAATATTTGAATTTCATATTTTTATAATTAGCGTTCTTAAAATTTAAAAAAGCAAAAAAAAAAAAAAAATTGAAATTGGTCAAATTTTTCTTTTTAATAAAAAAATTAAAAAAATACTGTCCCTTAATTTTCTTTACCAATTATTCGAACTTTGCTGTAATAAGCCTTATGCGACCTTAATTTTAATTGGCGGGGCAGTGGTGATGGTGGGGTGTCAATGGTATAATTATTAGGTACTTTGGTTATCCCACTTGCCTTCTTCAAGGGTTGAAAAAAAAAAAAAAAACAAAAAATAAAAGTGACATTTTTAATTAGTTTTTAATTTATTTTTAATTGAACTAATAAATTCCTATGATTTTTTTTTCATTTCTTTTGAATTTTATAGTTATTTTTGATTGGAAAAATGAGTTATTCTCAATTTTTTTTTCAATTTTTAGATTAAATTTTATGTACCCAATACGTAGAGTGTTAGTTAAGAGCATTTATGTTAATTCACTTCTCTCAAACCGAGCATTATTTGTAAATAAATAATAATAATAATAATAATTTTTAAAAAAGAAGCAAAATTTGTGCTCTTCATAGGGTACTTAACGTTTATTTACCCATCAACAAGATCCGGCTGAATATTAATCCAAGAAATGGAGATCAATGGAGTTGGAATATGTTGTGCAGGGCTATGGCCAGCGGAGCCGATCATGCTCTTGCTGCTGGGGGCAAGTAGTGTTAAGAGTATAAATTTAATTCAAGGATCTATCAACTTAAACTTTTAGGAAAGGTGACAATTTAACTCAATTTAACTCGATTTAACAAGATAAATGGGGCAAAATATTGGATAGGTTATGGTCGCGGTACATTGGAACAGGGTTGGATATAAGAAGGCATGAAATCCCACCATCCATCCAAAGCATGACTACCTAGGTTGGCTGCATGATTTTTCTCTTCCTTCAATTAAAAGAGTATGCCTGAATTCAAAATCTTAAAAAACAAAAAAAAAGAAAGAAAAAAATTAAGGTCCAGCAATAGGATTTTTCTCATCTTGATCTTTATTAATCCAACAATTTAATGTAATTTCTAAAGATGGATGATCAATGCGTGATTAATTAAAAGTACAAAATAATCAAACTAATAAAAAGACATCGACATCACGAAGAAGAAAGAACTTATTGTTTATAATGACTTCTATTTCTTAACTTATCCAATCACTTTAGTTTGTCACTATCTTCTTCAATCAAAATTTTATAGAAATTGGGCCAACTTCAAAATTATTTTAATATTATTGACAATTTTATCCTTATAAATTTTTAATATATTCCAGAGATATGAATTGATGACGAAGGAATAAAAGATTCAGTAGTTGAGGGAATTGAATGAATCCATGTACTCGGCATGGAACCTCTGTGAGCATTAGAAATTCCACAAAAAGTAATCAAAAGGACTAGTCTTTTTAAATGGTAATGATGCAGGGATGCATTTTTCCACCAAGTACCATTGTTTTTCTTATATGTGTAATTGCAAAAAGTTAATAGGTGTCGTCGTTATCCCACATTTTCATTCTTCAAGGCTTAAAAGGGTAAATATAATTAAAATAAATATATATATATATATATATATATAAACGGAAAATAAAAGCAAATCATAATGGATTTACATGTTCATCTTAATTAATTAACAAAGGTTGTATCTCTAATGAAGAAAAAATACTTTATTAACAATCATGTCAAGATTCACAGAGGAGTATTACTAATATTTGTTCATATAAGTCCTATTTTAATGTGTTCATACTTATCTAATATAGGCATACCATAACAATTGTTATGTTATATATATAAGGTAAATCATCTAAGTAACACCTGAAGTTTTCAAAATTTAAATTTTACATTTAAATTATTCTTCGTATATTTTTTTCACTCGTACTTTTTAATGGTACAAATTTTGTCACTCTGTCACGTGACTTGCACATGCATGACTTCTTTATGGACATTTTAATAATTAGAATATTTTAAATTATATTGAAAGACTTAATTTTAATGATTAAAAAGTTATATGTCATAATTAGGATATTTTAATAATTTTAATTTTAATAATATTTTTAAAAGTGCAACTGTAAAAACTAAAAAAAAAAAAAAAAAAAAGTGTAAAACTTGAATACGTGAAAAGTTCAAGTGTTACTTAAATAATTTACCCATATATATATAAATTGATGTAATATTTAAATGCCCGTAATTTCTTAGTTTTTTTTTTTTTTTTAATAAATAAAATCTAAATAAGAATAGAAGACAAAATGATAGCAATATATACTTTTAGAAATTAACGAACAAAAAAGTCCAAATGTTTAAATTCAAAAGTGTATAAATACAAACAATAAAGTGAGAACTTAATCAATCTTTCTTTCACTGTTTAAGACAAGAATTTGAATTAAACTTTTGGCAAAAATAATTAATATATATATATATATATATTACATTTAAATATTTAAATTTCATATTCTTATAATCTAATGTTAAATATTTAATTACCATTCTTAAATTTTATTTTTTAAATAAAATAAATTGGTCAAAATTTTCTTTTTAATAAATAAATAAATAATAATAATGACTGTCAATTAATTAATTTTCTTTACCATTAATTCGAACTTTGCCGTATTAAACCTTCTGCGATCCTCATTTTAGTTGGTGTGGCGAGGGCAGTGGTGATGGTGGGATGTCAATGGTGTAATTATTAGGTGTTGTGGATATACCATTTGCCTTCTTCAAGGGTTGGAAAAAAAAAAAAAAAAAAAAAGACATTTTAAATTAGTTCTTAAATTGTTTTAAATTGAAATAATAAATTCTTATGAATTTTTTTTTCAATTATTTTGAATTTTATAGCAATTTTTAATTGGATAAACGAGTTACTGTTACTGTTACTTTTCTTCTTTTTTTTTTAATTTTAATTTTTAGATTAAAGTTTAATTATGTACCCAACACGTAAAGAGTGTTAGTTAAGAGCATTTATGTTCATTCACTGCTCTCAAACCGATCCAGCATTTTTCTAAAGAAATAATAATAATAATAAAGCAAAATTCGTGGCCTCCACAGTGTACTTCACGTTCATATTTACCACCCATCAAGAAGATCCGGCTGTTTACTAAACCAAGAAATGGAGATCAACGGAGTTGGAATATGTTGTGCTAGGCAATATATGCCACCTGGGGTGCCGAGCATGATCATGCTCTTGCTCTTGCTGCTGGGTGGAATTAAGAGTATAAATTTATCACATTTTATATCACTGTTCTCAAATAAATTTCGAGTCTGCAAAATTAGAGACAAGAAAAATATAGACAAATAAATTTATTATAATATAAATAAATGTGGACACAAATGTCTTGCAATTTTCTCAATTTGTAGAAAGGACCCTCCGATTCTTCTCTCTAGTAGGAAACGCCAATTTGTTGACGATGCTCTTGATTTTTGGATTGAACGAGATTTGGTAACAAACACCGGAGCTTTTGTTGTTGAATCCTCCTCAGCTTATTTGATGAACGCCTCGAAGAACACTTTGAATATTTGAAGAACTCCTCGAAGAACTCCTTGAATATTTGAAGAAGACTCGAAGAGCGCCTCAAATATTTGAAGAAAACTCGAACTTTTGGACCTCCTCCTTTGAAATTCGGATTTTCTCCGATATTGATCTTGATGTATTTTGATGATGTATCTGTTGATGTAGCACCCTATTTATAGGCCAAGGTTGAACAAAATTTAGGTAACCCAAATCTTGGATATTTCCATTTTTACATGGTAGAATATCTTCGTGATATATTTAGATACAATTCTTGATTGTCAAGATCTCGAAAATAAGGATTAGGCAATTGCCAAGATCTCCAAGATATTCAAGAAAGATCCAAAAGGAAGAATTAGGCAATTTCTTGAAAGTTTTTTTATTAGGGTTATTCCCAAACTAATTCACGTGTCTCCGATATATTGGATCGATATGATATTTGCCCAAGATTGTATTTCACATGACCCTTTCAAAAAATATTCCGAAATAACTGGACTTCTATGAACTTTATTTAAATAATCAAAACTAAATATTTTTTAAATAGTCTTGATTAAATAAATCATTTTTTTGCCAAAATTCCTTTATCTACAATCAGCTTAAGCTTTTAGAAATGATAACAATTTAACTCGATTTTTAACAGGATACATGGAGCATAATATTGGGTAGGTTGTGGTCGCAGCTACACATTGCACTGGTGGTGCAAGAAGGCATGAAATCCCCACATCCATCCAAAGCATGACTGCCTAGGTTGGCTGCATACTTTTTCTCTTCCTTCTAATAAAAGAGTATGCCTGAATTCAAAAAAAAAAAAAATTAAGGTCCAGCAATAGGAGTTTTCTCATCTCTTTATTAATACAACAATTTAATGTTATTTGTAAAGATGGATGATCAATGTGTGATTAATTAAAAGTACAAAATTATCAACGTAATAAAAAGTATCGATGCCACAGAAGAAAGAACTTATTTTTTAATTGACAATTTTTTCTTCTTTATATTGTATTTGGAAGAATGGTGAATTTAGTCTCAAACATTTGCTTCATTTTCACAGTTGGTCCCAAACTTTTTTTTTTGGTGGATTAGGTCCTTAACTTTTAAAACCGTGTGTGTATGAGGTCCTTTTGTTCATTATTTTTTACACCCGTAATCCACACAAAAGAGCCTAATACACATACGCTTTTAAAAGTAAGGGACCTAATCCACCAAAAAAAAAAAAAGTTTGGGACCAAGTATGGAAATGAAGCAAATGTTTGGGACTAAATTCATTATTCAAATGAGGTAAGAATAGGAGTTTGAATCTAGCAACTTCTTATATTTAATTGAGTTAAAATGTTAATCGCCCCAAAAATTTAGGATTTTGGAATATACATTGTACTCACATTTGGAGCCTACATTTAAAAATAGACCCAATAGTAGTCTTAAACATCATCCCAAATTAATAAAATGAATTAGCATGACTATTGTCACTTGAGACGATATTCGTCAAAATTAGTCAATCAAAATCTAAATTAAGTGAACCATAACTTCATCTGAATCAAAGAATTTTCTATTTCTACATCTGATACATGGACACTTGATTTTCTCTCTATTTCTATAAATTGCATCTTGTGCTCTAGCAAACTTAATAAATTCATCAACACCATTAACAAACTCATTCGTGAGCCCTTTACGTCCTGGTAATTCTTATTATACATCCATCTTCAATTTTCTATTATCGACATTTAACCTATAAAAGAAAAATACACACACACATATATATACATATATAACACACTGAGATGTAAGAATTAAAAAAAAAATAAAAAAAAATAAACTCATACAAAAAATCTTTATATCAAAGTCATATAAATATAAGAAAAAATAAAATGCAATGTCTATATTATTTAATCAATTTTTAAATAATTATAAATGATACATAAACAAAAAAGAAATATAATCAAATTGAAGTACATAAAACCACATTTAATTATACAACTAAATATTTGAGATACTAATGTAGGCAAGACTTAAACAATTCTAAAGACATTCATGGAACTAATATATATGCATGTATGCCAACATTATTAAAACAAAATGAAAATATGATTTCTAATTTATATATACGTATAAAGACATTTGGAACTGATATTATAACTAACTTTGGAACCACTCGTTAGAAACAAACCCAAAAATGGTCTTAAAGTGCGTCCCAAATTAATAAAATGAGTTGGAATGACTATTGATGGAAGAATTCTAAACAATTGACATTAATGGAACTATTATATATATGTGTGTGTGTATAAACAACAAAATAAAATCATAATAAGATTTCTAATTTATATATACATGTATATATAAAGGCTTTTAGAACGAAAATTAGAACTAACTTTGGAACTATTAGTTAGAAACAAACCTAAAAGTGGTCCCAAATGACGTCCCAAACTAACAAAATGAGTTGGAATCATTATTGATGGAACAATTCTAAATAATTCTAAACAATTCTAAAAACATTCATAGAACTAACATATATATATATATATATATCAACAACAAAACAAAATTATAATACGATTTCTAATTTATATATTTTAATAAGGTAGGTTCTGGTTGTTGGATAATTTATAATATCTATGCTGGTTCCAAAAGTGGTTTAGAATCAAATTAAGAACGATTAATCTTGTCATTAGCAAAAATTATCTCATTATTCTTTTCAAAATTTTAAGAAATATTTGTTGGTGCTAATTAATTGCGTCTCAATGGTTGGAACCACTTTTGGGACGACTTAGTTTATTTACAAAAAATATAACTAATAAATATTGTATTTTGTCACTCAAAAAAAAATAATATTGTAATTTGGGTGGTCGTCGTTCCAAATTTGAAACGACTTTTGGGACGACATATTTTTTTCTCTACCAAAATATTAGAAAATATTGTAATTTTGGTGGTGCTAAAAGCTGTCTCAAATTTTGGAACGACTTTTATATAAATTTAAAAAACATTGGTTGTTCCAAAATATTGGTACCTATTATAGTTCCAAATATATAGTGAATTTTGACTCTTTTATTTGGTAAGAAATATAGGTACGAAAAATGGAACGACTTTTGGATCGTATATTTAATTTTGATACATTTGATCCCAAAAGACGTTCCAATAATTGGGACGACTAAAATCAGTCCCAAATATCCGTAACAATTCTGTATTTTTCTTATAGTGATAATTTTATAACTGTACTATTGTCGATCAGATCTTCTAAGATATTGTTCATCAAAATTAAATTTGTTGACCAATATGTTCCTAAAAATAGAGAGAGATTCATATTTCTCCATTTTTTAATTAATCACCGTCATTCTTCTTTTCGAATTTGAAGTCTTAAAAAAAAAAATCTAAAAAGAAATCTTAATATCACAAGTGTCTTTCATACCAATTGTTCAAAACAATAGAACTAAGATAACTGGAAAAAAATAAAATGAATATGTATATATATATGTATGGAGAATAAAAAGAAGCCACTACCAATTTATAATTGTTCATCTTAAATAATTAACAAAGCTTATAACTTATATCTATAATGAAGATCACAATAAAACACATGATTAACAATCATGTCAAGAGTCGCCAAAAGAGTATTATTAGTATTTGCTCATATATATACGTTATAGTTTTAAGAACTCATACTTGTGTTATATAGCCCACACTCTATTATATATATTTATATATTTTAAAAAAATTATATAACTTTTTCCCTTTAATATGACTACCCATGACCTTTTGTAGTCATGCTGCTACTACGGCTGAGAGGATCTTATTGTCCACATTTCTATTATATTATATATACTGGAACAAGTTAGGACATTTTAATAAGTATATATATAAATTTAGATCTATTTAGAGGAACAAAATTTTATACTACTATTTTTTCTAATTATTAATTGATGTAAAATATAAACGTTCTGATTATAATAATATTATTTAAATGTTCTGATTATACTAAAATAGATATATTTCTTACATTTAAATATTTAAATTTCATTTTTTTATAATTAGATATTAAACATTTAATTAAGATTCTTAAAATTTTATTTTGAATTAAAAAAATTGGTCAAATTTTTCTTTTTAATTAAAAATAATAATGACTGTCCCTTAATTTTCTTTACCATTAATTCAAACTTTGCCGTAATAAGCCTTTGCGACCCTCATTTTATTTGGTGGGTGAGGGCAGTGGTGATAGTGGGATGTCAATGGTATAATTATTAGGTGTTGTGGTTAACCCATTAGTCTTCTTCAAGGGTTGAAAGAAAAAAAAACATTTATCATTAGTTCTTAAATTATTTTTAATTGAACTAATAAATTTCTATGATTTTCTCTCAATCCTTTTGAATTTTATAGTTATTTTTTATTGGACGAATGAGTTATTTTGACTTTCTCTTTTTTAGATTAAATTTTATATACCGTTTATATACCCAACACACTGAGTGTTATTTAAGAGCATTTATGTTAATTTACTGCTCTCAAACTGAGCATTTTTCTAATGAAATAATTAATCGGTGTTGTCGTTATCCCATTTTCATTCTTCAAGGTTAATAATTAAAAGGGAAAAAATTTTAAAAAAAATAAAAATAAAAATAAGGAAGAAGAGAAACCACTAACACTGGAAAACAGGCACTGGCTATTCTTATTATAAATAGCGGGCCGGAGGGCGTGAAAAATCATCCATCCTATCTCCTTCCTTCTCTTGAAGTTCTTGATTACTGAACAATATTCTGAAAGTATGGCTGATAAATCCTCAGTTGGAAAGCTGGTTTCTCAAATTGAGATAAAGTCCGATGGAGATGTGTTCCATGAAATCTTCCGAGAGAGACCTCATCACATTTCTCAGATGAGCCCAGCTAATATCCAAAACTGTGATCTGCATGAGGGTGATTGGGGAAAAGTTGGATCTAAGATTTTCTGGAACTATACCCATGGTACGTACGTAAAACATATATATATATACATAACATTAACCATCCTCACAATATTAATTCATCAATCAAATAATAATTCAAGATCTTCCATGTATGCATCCATATATATGTGTGTGTGTGTGTGTTCTTGTTGCTTTCGTCGTTCAAAGCTGCAGTATGTGCTTTTCCTTCTGCCTTCTACTACTGCATGGGTTCTACATAAGTGTATAAATTTAGTCATATATCAGTTTACATTTTTAGATGAGCTTGAAAAATTTTATGTATAGAATGAGAGTAAGAGGTCTGGTTTTTGAACTACTTAGCTTTTGATCCATTTACTGATATTATTCACAAATTAAGTTCCATTCACATTTGAAAAGTTTTGTTAATTTAAGTTTTTAGACTAAATAATAGAAAAATATAATTGCATGCTTTGTGAATGAATAAGAACTAATCCTTATATATCTTTGTGATACTAATCAAGATACATTGTCCTTTTGTTAATGATTAGAGGGGAAACAAAGAGTATCAAAACAGATCGTGGAAGTCACAGATGAGGCAAACAAATTGGTGAAATTCAACTTGATTGAAGGAGATATAATGGAGCTCTATAAGAAGTTCTATACAACTGTTCATGTTGACACCAAAGGTGAAAACAACCTTGTAACATGGACACTTGAATACGTGAAGAAAAACCCTAATGTTCCTGATCCTCATACTTTAATGGAGTTCCTTGTCAATGTTACTAAAGATATTGAGACTCACCATCTCAAGTAAAAATGGGAAGGAAGACA
>JAXGGT010000172.1:1410741-1431247 GCA_035583425.1 Marsdenia floribunda | reverse complement strand
TAACGGGGATTATTGACGGAAGGGCAAGATCTGTATGAAAAAAAAGTTGGAGTGTCAAAGTTGGACGAAAAAAAGTTCAGGTGCTAAAGTTGGACTTTGTTAAAATTCAGGTGTTACTGGGATAATTTGCCCTTTATAGTATCATTGAACCACAATACCTCCTCATTCATGGGCATCTTAATTGATTACCCTTCATGTTCGATTTGTACTGTTCAAGTCAGAAAGGTGCTTCATTCTATAAAGAATGAGTTACTATCAGATAAAAATTTTCTTCATACGCCAACTTATAATTTGTTTTGGAATACATATCTATGACAAAATTAGTTGGATCCCAACCCCTATATCGACATACAGTAAATACATGCGAACACGGAATGTCAAAAGTGGACCACTTGTTGCAGGTACAAAATTTATCATTAATGTTTACTGTATAACAATTATTACATGTACCATCTCCTCGAAATGGTGTCTTCATACTAAATATGCCACATTAGATATTGTGTTACAGAACTGTTTGCACTCGAGACTTGATTCATTTTTTGTATACTTCAGCCAAATTATGGAAGGAAAATGGTATCTATTGTAAGATGCTTCTTCTCTGTTAGTTAAAGTATTGAACTAATTTTTCATAGATAAATTGAATCAAAACAGTAAGGGGTAATACACGACAATTTTTTCAAGACACTATTGAGAGATTTAGCTAATTTAGTGGTCATGCATTCAAACCTGAAACCTCTATCATATACAAGATTCCACTTTTGTTGATCTATTGCATTCAAGTAATTGTAGGCATCAACATTTTTTCTTTTAATCTCCTCCATAATAGAATTAAACTTGATGACTTTAGTTTCAGTCCCTACCTTATACATTAAGTCTGTCAAATCTTTTTTCTTAAAAGCGACTTTGAAATTTGGCTCTTACATGTCGCAAACAAAATCTGTTCATTGCATTTGGTGGTTGCCATTCAAATTGACAATTAACAACACTTAAAATACATTTATGTCTGTCTAATATTAGACAAGTGGTCATGTCGGGCACAACAGAACGCTTCAACAGTCGTAGGAACTAACTCTAACTAGCAGTAGACTCCTCATCAATAATGGCAAATGCAAGGGGATAAACATGATTATTAGCATCTCAACCACTTGCAACAAGTAGTACACCTTTGTATGCATCTCTTTAAAAAGTACCATATATAGATATTACTGGACGACATGCATTAAAACTATTTATAGATGGTCTAAAACACCAAAACATAAAGAGAAATACTTTTATCTATTTTTGTACTACTGTGATGGTATTTCCAGCGAACAATCATGTTTGAATTTCCATCTTCTAATGCCTGCATGTACTTTGAAAGAAAAGCAAAAGTTTCATTCCATGATCTAAAGAGTAGTTCAATAGCTGCCTTTCTGGCGTACCAATCTTTTTTGTAAGAGCAGCCGGTTTGGAAGAGTTTACTAACTTACTCTTTGATTGCACTAACACGTATCTCCATATCATTTCTAATTATATGAGTGATATTTCTTGCGATGTGCTTATGCATTAAATTTCTATGATTATTATTCACAATCCACAAAAGACATTTGTGTTCTATAACCAAAATAGATATCTCACACTCACCGTGTGTTTGTTTTTGTATGATCAGGACATACCAATAACGTGGATTTTGCATACTCTTGTTTTTGCATTCTACAATCCAAATCTTACTTACTCTTGACAATTGTGAAATCTCGGTCTTTGACGATGTGCCATTGTCTTACTACATATACAACTTGATGTTTGTCAGTGAATCGCATTCTCACTCTCAAATCAGGTTCATCATCATATGACCACCTTTGTATATTGATATTTTCATCGTAGTTGTCTTTAATAGGTTCTCTAGATCTCATGTCAGAGAAACACTCGTAACTACAAAAATCCAATCCATCACTACTTGAAGAAGACTTGACGAAATTGGAATACATGTTTGATCTTCTTCATTATCTGAGTCTAACACATCCAAATCATTATCCGGTCCTTCGCTTTCATCATCTCCATCAATATCTAAATTGTGGTAAATAGAGTCCGTAGCAGTTGTTTGATTCACCATTACTGGTTCTGAAGCAACAAGTTCAGAAATATTATGATCCGGAGTATTGTCAGTTGGAACTCCCTCGGTATGCACAAGAGAAACAAACATACTATCAATAGATCATCTCATCATAGTAGAATAAGAGTCACTACTTATTGATGACACTGAGTCGTTGAAGTTGAATGGGGCCTTTTCAAGTAGTGCTGGATTGAATTTTTGTAGTTACAAGTGTTTCTCTGACATGAGATCTAGAGAACCTATTAAAGACAATTACGATGGAAATATCAATATACAAATGTGGTCATATGATAATGAACCTGATTTGAGAGTGAGAATGCGATTCACCGACAAACATCAAGTTGTATATGTAGTAAGACAATGGCACATAGTCAAAGACCGAGATTTCACAATTGTCAAGAGTAAGTAAGATTTGGATTGTAGAATGCAAAAATAAGAGTATGCAAAATCCACGTTATTGGTATGTCCGGATCATACAAAAACAAACACATGGTTAGTGTGAGATATCTATTTTGGTTATAGAACACAAATGTCTTATGCGGGTTGTGAATAATAATCATAGAAATTTAACGCATAAGCACATCGCAAGAAATATCACTCATATAATTAGAAATGATATGGAGATACGTGTTAGTGCAATCAAAGAGCAAGTTAGTAAACTCTTCCAAACCTGCTGCTCTTACAAAAAAAATTAGTACGCCAGAAAGGCAACTATTGAACTACTTTTTAGATCATGGAATGAAACTTTTGCTCTTCTTCCAAAGTACATGTGGGCATTAGAAGATAAAAATCCAAGCATGATTGTTCGCTGGAAACACCATCAAAGTAGTACAGAAATAGATAAAAGTATTTCTCTTTATGTCTTGATGTTTTAGACCATCTATAAATAGTTTTAATGCATGTCGTCAAGTAATATCTATATATGGTACTTTTTAAAGAGATGCATACAAAGGTGTACTACTTGTTGCAAGTGGTTGAGATGCTAATAATCACGTTTATCCCCTTGCATTTGCCATTGTTGATAAGAAGTCTACTGCTAGTTAAAGTTTGTTCCTACGACTGTTGAAGTGCTATGTTGTGCCCAACAGGACTACTTGTCTAATATTAGACAGACATAAATATATTTTAAGTATTTTTAATCGTCAATTTGAATGGCAACCACTAAATGCAATGAACAGATTTTGTTTGCGACATGTAAGAGCCAATTTCAAAGTCGCCTTTAAAAAAAAAAATTTGACAGACTTAATGTATAAGGTAGGGACTGAAATTAAAGTCATCAAGTTCAATTTTATTATGGAGGAGATTAAAAGAAAAAATGTTGATACCTACAATTACTTGAATGCAATAGATCAACAAAAGTAGAATCTTGCATATGATAGAGGTTTCAGGTTTGGTTGCATGACCACTAAATTAGCTAAATCTCTCAATAGTGTCTTGAAAAAATTGTCGTGTATTACCCCCTTACTGCTTTGGTTCAATTTATATATGAAAAATTAGTTCAATACTTTAACCAACACAAAAAAGAAGCATCTTACAGTAGACACCTTTTTCCTTCTATAATTTGGCGAAAGTATACAAAAAATGAATCAAGTCTCGAGTGCAAACAGTTCTGCAACACAATCTCTAATGTGGCATATTTAGTATGAAGACACCATTTCGAGGAGATGGTACATGTAATAATTGTTATATAGTAAACATTAATGATAAATTCTGTACCTGCAACAAGTGATCCACCTTTGACATTCCACGTTCGCATGCATTTATTGTATGTCGGTATAAGGATTGGGATCCAACTAATTTTGTTATGAATATGTATTCCAAAACAAATTATAAGTTGGCGTATAAAGAATATCTTTATCTGGTAGTAACTCATTCTTTATGGAATGAAGCACCTTTCCGACTTGAACAATACAAACCAAACATGAAGGGTAATCAATTAAGATGCCCACGAATGAGGAGGTATCGTGGTTCAATGGATACTATAAATCCAGATTCACCTCCTAAATGTAAAAACTGTCACATGACTGGACACAATAGGAGAATATGTGCTAATCATAATCCTCAATAATAAATATTTGTTGTGTTACAATTCACCCTTTTTTTGTCTTGTAAGTTACTTTGAATATTTATTGTAAAACAATTGATGACGTATTTGGTTAATCTTTTATATCACTTTTCGTTATTTTAATTTCTCATTATGATGTATTTAGTCTATCAATTTTTTTGTCTTCAAATTACTATTCGATTTACAATTTAAGGTTTTTATTTCACTATTAAGATTAAAAATTTATTGTTTCTATTTACTATTAGGGTTTAACATTATAAAGTTTAGGGTTTACTATTATGGTTTAAAGTTTGGAATATACTATTAGAGTTCAAAGTTTAAGGTTTAGGATTTACTATTATAGTTTTAATTTTATTTATTATTTGAGTCATTAGATTTTTTTTTTTTTTTTTTTTTTTGGAGTTTTAAGTAAATGAGAAGATGGATCAAAAAAGTAGTATCATGAAAATGTGACTTACTATATAGTAAATAAAATTACATCTTGGAAATACGACTTACCATAAATAGTAAGTAATATCTTGAGACTGTGACTTACTATTTATAGTAAGTGAAGTTGCATCTTGAGAATGCGACTTACTATACTATGCATAGTAAGTCGCAACCTGATACTGCAATGAAGTTATTCTTACACCTAGTTTCAAACATAAAGCTAAACCGAATATAAATTTATAAAATGGGTCAAACTTGGGATTAACCCTATAAAGTACCCCAAATAATCTCCTTATTAAAAGGGGTTCATTTCCACTAACTTCTAACATTATTTACATTATTGAAGATATTGTGAGAATTACTTACTCCCCTTAATTTTTCTACTTATATCAAAAGCTGACATTCAATCTTGGATAGAGGCAGCACTTTTTAGAAGCTGTGCAGCAAGTATACTACAAGAGGTGCAATAGAACAATGACTTTATCACCTAAAATTTAACAGTCATAAAGGGACTGCATAATGTAATTTTGATGGAACAGATAACTGTATGCAAATAACACTAAAGCACAAGGATACGAAGAAAGCATTCTGTTTATCGTTATCTACAAAACAACATTCTCCGAAATCTGTTATATTTGTATTTCGAAATGAAGTGTCACAGTTTTTTGTGTAATCCTAGTTGAAGCTGGAGGAAAATAAAAGTAAACAAAAAAAGACAAAGAAGAAAACAGAAGAAAAGATCCATTTTTCTATAAGATTCCAGATATTTTTATTACATTACTTATGTTGTGTATTCCTTTAGTGTAATGTCTATTAAAATGGTCACATAACAGCGTTAGCAAATGTTTATTTCACTTCACAGTTAACATGTTAAACTTGAAAAATCAAATCTTGTGGGAGCAATGAGTTGAAGAGTTGAAGATACATTTACAATCTATGAAGAGGAGACGGTGGATGTATTTTCTCCAACAATTTTTCAGCTTCAATAAATCCACCAAGTGGTCCTAGAGATGAGTATTTTATTGCCTTCCAACTGTTTCAAGTTCTAAAATTTAGACCATATAATGTTATTCAAGGGAAGATGTTTTGTTAGAGAAGATACAAAACTAAAGTTATTTTTAGACTGGAATTATATTTCAAAATTTCACTCAAACTAAAAAAAAAAAAAAAAAAAATGAGCTATACTTGTTTGGATATCACCTGACCTGACATAATACTATTCATGTATGGTGAGTTAGCAAAAAAAAATGAATAAAAAATTCACCCACTTACTATAAATATTCAATATATACATATAAATATATAATTCAAATAATAAATATATTATTTTTGTCCCCCACTTACTAGACAACTTCTTAACTTGTCCCACTTTACTCTTCGTTTTTCGCAATTCACTCAACTCTTTTTGGAAAAAATGAGCAATCTCAAAAAAAATTCCAATCTAAAAACACCCTAACTGTTCCAAGGATATTGAAAAAATCCAGAAATGAGAAACTAACCTTGGTATAAAGGGAAGTGCAAAGCAATGAAGGTGGAGATGATTCACACTGTTAAAAGGAGGTTGATGAAATCCAAATCTAGTTTTCAGAAAGATTACGTTAAACAAAAGGCACTTCTCTTTAATATATAATCCAACTTGAAAAGAAAATAAAGATTAAAATCAAATAAAACAGTGAATTCAATTCTGAAAGGACTAGCCAGGCCTACATATTTGACTGGGAATCTATAAGAATTGTTACTAAAGTCGACCGTTCTTCATTACAAATAGATCAACTAAAAATAAAACTAGAATGAATACAATCCTTTATTTAAAGTAAACATGTAACTGTCAGAAAACAAAAAGACAATGAAGAAAAAAGAAAGAGGTACTTTTTAATAACAATTGCTCTTACTAGAAAAGACCCGCAACACCAAAGATTACTCATAGGATGAACAAACAAATTTTTATCTAAAAACTGCACCCATTGTACATCAAATGGCTTTGGGCAACGGTTTTGCTATCAAATTCACTGGATCAATGCATTTAAGGGATAGTCAATTTGATGACAAGTGAGTAGCATAAGGAGAGAAGATAATCTGGAAGCTTTCACCAGCTACTTGACTTCACAAGAAAGGGATAGTGTGAGTACTAGGGCAAGAAAACAATTTGGAGGTCTATCAATTTATTCTTTTTCTTGCACCGCGTAGATTATAGTGCACAGTGATTAAGTCCATGTTGGATTCAGCACGCCTTTTGCTTTGGTTTCTTATGATTTCACATGAATATAGCTCGCTCCCCAAGAAGAATCTATCCACATATGTATTCAGGGATCAACAACAAAGAAAACAACGGAAGCATATTTTCACTTTTCTTCTAAAACAACAAGCATCCTTGGTCCTAAAATAATTTCAAAGTTTCATTTTTGAGTAAACTTCATGTGGGAGATATCAAGAATTAATCAGCAAATCTCAAATTGAAAAATATACCTGTATTTCTTCAAGTTGGGTGCTTCCCTATGTAAAAGACTTTGCCCCACATCTAGCATGTGGCTCACTGCTTCAAGGTAGTTGAAGGTTAGCAAAGAGGTGAGGTACACTTCATACCTAGTCTCTCAAGGCAATGATTTCTTTCTACAATTGTAACAGAATGGAAGGTTTGTACCTAATGAATAGTCTTCTTGTCTCCTTTGAAGATTTTTAACCGTTGGAATGTGCTGTATTGGAATTACAAGGTAATGCCTATTGAATGTCCACAATTAGAAAATTATCAATCATTATAACACAAAGAAATCTTTCCAATTCATGTAGAGAAGAATTGCAGATGAAGTTATTCAATGGAAACTGAATTTCAGGTAACAAAATAGTGTTGCTCAATTTGAGGAATTACGCATAAATGTAGAAACTGACAGAACTCTAATATACCACAAATGTGCATCCATCTAGAAGAGGCACATATCTGCAACATGGGGAAGCATTTTCTGTCTCCAAATATGACTTTCCAGAATAACTCAACTTAGTGAGAAAGCATACATACAAGAAGAGGAAGGAATAATTAACTCTACTAGAGAAAGGAATGAGGAAGCTTTTTCAATCCCTAAGTCCATGCTTCAGTTAAAGACAAGCCTACAAACCTCCAAAAAGGCCTGTTCCTTATCAGGAGCAATATTTCATCATATCATCTGTTGGTAGTTCGAGTATTCACAATTGTGTCAATAGTCTCAGTATTATAATTTATGGTTGTATGAAAACCATAGCACAGTCCCTAAATTACATCACAAATCTTTTGGCTTTACTTTGACTTATAAAAGTAAAAATTTTCGTTTCAGAGGAAGACATAGGCCGGTGAGGCATAGTACGGGCTATGTTGAGATCACTAATGAGGTTCTCCATTTGAGTAATATGCATAGCATGCACGGCTGTCCACATGTCTGTCTTTTGTATTATCCTGAAGAAAAGTAATGTTCTTGGTACTACATTTTACATACACACATATAAGGTTCAACCAAGAACCATATGAATTTCATTGAATGTTAGATAAACCTTGCCTTCCTATGGTCCTATTGAATACCTATTTTTCTTTGTTCTTTATCAAATTCCAGTGTTTCATTCTAATTTGAGCCTTTAATATTTCTGATGCAAAAGAAGTTAGCAACTTAGAGCAACCAACACACTTCCAAAATAAGTTTTAACAACCACCAGTTTGAGTACCTGAACAAGCATAACCGGAAAAGAAAATGCTAGCTTCAGAAAAACTGAAATAAATTACCTTTACCCAACAAAGAAAGCTTCTTTTCTCACCTTAAATCCCCAAAGTTGCAGAACTTTTTTTTTTTTTTTAAATTTTAAAAAGATCCAATATACCAAAATAGAAAGTAATTCAAGATTCGTTCCACAGTGAATGGATCGACTTGGTTCACCAATTAACTAGATGTGACCATTGAAACTAGCCAATCAATAGAAAAGAGTATTATCAACAATTCAGGGAACTTTATTTTCTAAACAAGCTCCACGCACTATCTGGGTCACTAACAAGCTAATTAAATTAAATTAAATTAAAAAAAAAAAAAATAATATGGGAAACTGAAATAGATTGATTCTTGAAACCTGAACGCAGATGGGTTTATATCTTGAAATGCAACCACTTTATCATCCTGCAAAATAATCAAACACAGTTAGCTGTTTCGAATGGATTAAAAACAGTACTAGTAGAGAGGGTTTATGTACAGAGTGGAGGAGAGTAGTGGAAGTAGAAGAGCGGGCAATCTGGCAGAAAATGCAGGCAGATGAAGCTCCCCCTCCACTCATCATTAACGACGTCGTAACATCAAATAACTCCCCCACTCTTGGCTACAATTTGTAATAAAATTCCCAGAACTGAAAAGAAGAAAAATAATAATAATAATAATAATGGTGAATTTAATCTTAATCTTTTTATTTTTTACAATTAAGTCTTCAATTTTTTAATTTTTGTTATTAAAAATAAAATATAATTATTTTAGTTTGAAAAGAAATAAATAAATAAACACAAAGATAAAAGATAAATTCTTTAAAAAAAATAATTAAATATTTAAATTATAGCAAATAAAAAAAATTAAAGTCTAAACTTACTAATCTTTAAAAATAAGTCATTTACCTACCAAAAAGAAAAAGAAAAGAAAAGAAAAGTCATTTGAAAATATACAGAAGCAAAAACAAGAAAATCTTTAGCCCCATGTATATTGAACAAAATAAAAAAAAAAAATTCGATTTAGTCCCTTAATTATTTATATTTTCTTAAATTGGTCCTATAACTTTAATTTTATCCAAATTAATCTTTTATCTATTTTCTATTTCCCAAATTGGTCCTCCAAACCAAAATTAGCCAAAATTTAATCACTTTAGTGGCATATCCATTAAATCAACAGCCAAATTTTCTTCCTTTTTTTTTTTTTTTTTTTTTGGTGATTGTCTGCTTAGGTAATTTTAAGTTTGTGCTACTATTCTTTTCTCTTCCTTTTTGGTTCTTGATCTTAATTAAAATTTGATTTGTGGTTGCCTGGTATACCCATGAAAGTGTTTGAAGATATTCATCACTATTTATGTTCAAAGAATTTTGTCAGTTAGCCTTATCTGGGGAATGGAAAGTAATATTGGAAGATTTTGTTCTTTATTTGATCTTGCAGAAGAAAGTTATTGAAAAAGAAACTTGTTTTTTAACCTGAACATCATAGGCCTATTTGAACAATCCATTTTAAATATTCAATTAAAATTTGGCTGAACATGCATTACTTCTTTTTCAATCTGGAATCCTGTAAAAATGAGAAAACACCTCTCTTTTTCATCTTTAATTCTCAAGTTGAACAAGGCATGCATGGATCTTTACTCTACTAAAAAAATAATTCAGAAATCTAGTGAATGAATTCAACTGTTGTCTCAACAAAATTGTAGAGGCAAAATCTGGTTTCAATTGCTTCACTTAATGAATTCGCCTCTACTAATTTGATCCATCATCCTTGCATTCTTCCTCTACTCCTGTGGCAAAGATCTGCCAACTTCCATGTTAGGTATATGAGGTGCTGGCTTTTGAAGATTAGGGTAAGATTTAGGGAGTTGGATACTGACTGGATATTGGATGAATATGATAAAGGGTTTTTAATGCCTCTGAAGAATTGATAAGGAAACATCTGTGTGTAAGTGATGCACTGAGTTAGGACTGTTTATTCTGTTCTGGTATCTGTTTATATACCTTTTGTATGTTACTACTCATTTGTTATGACTTCCAAAGCCTTTTTTTCATTTTTCTTTTTCTCTGTTTCATCAATAAATTCACTTCACTAATCTTGTTTTCAAGTTTAATTGCAGAATTTTGCTTTCAAACCTGATTATTTGAGAGGGGAAAAGCAGATGTTAGAGAATATTGACAAGATCTAAGCACAGGTATATCCTATTATTGGTTGTTAACAACATGACAGTCATTAGTCACATAGTCTTAGGGTGAGCTTGGACTACTTTTTATTTCGAGTTAAGTGAGTTTTTTCAAGTTAAGTGAATTTTATTTTGAAAAACGATGAGTTATTTTTGAGAAAAATAAAATTTTATAGGTGTAATAATGATATAATTATTGGAGTGTTGTTTTTAGAATGATGTGGTACGTGCTAGTTTTAAAATAATTTGACAGTTTTAGTAAACCCTACATCACATGATTTGACAAAAAGTAAATCAATATAAATTGTTTTCGAGATACCATTTTATTTTCAAAACAAATAGAAAACTAAAAGTAAAAAAGTCTTTTACATTTTGCAATTCAAAAATGTCTACTTTCCTAATTGCGTTAGTCTAATCATGAATTTCAGATAAATTGAACAAGAGAATGATTTTAGTCGTGGAGATTCTCCGTCATTGCTTGTATAACATTTTTTTTTTTTTTTTTTGAGGTAGTTTTGTATTTAACGTGTCTCGAACTCATGAGTTATCAAATCATAAGTATTTAATTGAAAATAACTCAGTACACATTTCTAGATTATTACATAACAACCGATGGAGTCCGCCTGTACAAACCTTTTTGAAACTTAACATGGATGGTGCTTTCAATTCCACAACCGCAGGTTTTGGTGCTGTTTTGCGGGATCATATATAATGGGGACTGTTTTGGGAGCAAAAGTTGGACGTGTACAACACCAATATTGTTACTGCTATAACCTATTTTAACACTTTGTATTTTACAAATTCAGTAAATATAAACTCTAATATAACTATTTCTTCTTATAACAATGTTTTCTGATCCATGCTAATATTAATCTTTTTAAATATAAATCTATAATATAATTTTTAAACTAATCATATATATATATATATTGTCTAAATTCACTTATGAATCAAGAGGACAAAATTCTAATAATATTTGATTATTTTTCTAAATACTCGCTATTAAATTATCATCATGATTGAATTTAACTGGTTTTAACACTCAATAATCACTTCCAGCAAATTTCTCAACGTGAGTAATATCAAGTATTTTGTCCATTCCACTCGCAAGAAGAAACCTGCAGCCGAAAGAGTATTATATTATGGCAAAAAAATAATTAAAGAAAAAGGAAAATTAGTGAAAAAATTCATCAATGAAAATCCTCGTACGTACGTACTTGTCTCGAAGAACTTTTGCCATCGATTTGCAGCCTCCCGGAATCGAGGATTGTAAGTTCACGGCTATATTTGGGTTATGAATGCTTTGTCTTACATGCACCCAGCCATGTTCTCCCTGCTCTTGGTTTGAAACTTTGGCCCTGAAAATTTTCACGCATAATCAATACTGAAACATCTCTCTACCAAAGTGTTACTCCTAATTAATAACTCCTTAGAGTTTAATATAATAAATGGATGGATCTACTTTCAGATATATATATGCATAAATTCTACCTATGATTGAAGAAAATGTACTGGGAGGAAGAGCATATCAAAGCTGAGGAAGTGCATAAGTTTTAGTTTACCTATACATGTGAGCATCAATGGCAGCAGGAGAGTCATTAGTATCCACAAGACAGCCATCACTAACCCAACAATCTCCACAAAAGTCTAATTCCCAGCCTTCAAGCTGGCCTTCCTGTAAGTAGCTAGTTCTCTATCAGATTTTTATAATATATGCCTAAAAGATCATATACACATACATATATATACAAATTACCTCAACGTAGTTTCTGAATGCTTCAATTGCCTCAACGGCTTTTGCTTTTGCAAATGTGGGCTCAGATATGATATTCATCCTTAGCTCAACTGATTCAGTAGGCTCCTCAAGATCTTTTATAAGACTACCTATACCTTCTTCTGATCCTTCTAGCTTCATTCTTACCATTTCGATAATGATCTTCACAACCATGTAAGCACCTATGCATATATATATATATATATATATATATATATTATGTAAGATAAAATAACAGTAGCAGTATCAATTGCATGCAACTTTAAGAATGTTGAACAAAAAACACAAATTTTTTATGTGAAGGAACGGACGAAATGCACCTGATTTTTCCTTAAATTTGTACAAAGCATGCATGCATGCTTGGTAATTTCTGAAGGAGAGAATGATTTTGTTTTACTAGAAATGGACAGAGGCAGTAGTACGTAGTAACTCACCATCATCAAGAAAATAGTTCTCTTTAAGAGCGCCATGACCGGAAGTTTCCATCATGAGATGAGTTTCAACACCATCCTTATTAAGCTGAACGCCCTTATCAATGACATTCCGGTAACCGACGCGGTAAAGACAATGCTGCCCTCCTTTATTAGTGATGAACCGAGTGAGAGCAATGCTCGTCCGAGCATCGGTCACGATGGTTGTTCCTGGGTGCTCTCTAAGAACAATGGCGGACATGAGAGCGATGAGTTTGTCACCGTTGATGGGATTTCCGGTACTATCCACCACGCCGCTCCGGTCGACGTCGGTGTCGAAAACTATGCCGAGATCGGCTCCGTTTTCGAGCACAGCTGATCTTGTCAATGACATAGCTGTTTTGTCTTCTGGATTTGGCATGTGATTTGGGAACATTCCGTCTGGGTTAAGATGGAGTGAGCCAAATGTGTCGGCTCCGAGTTTGTCTAGAACGTTCCATGTGAAGAAGCCACCTGATCCATTCCCAGCATTTACAATTATCTGCGTTATGGATTCAAAATTAATAATTGTCAATAGTTGGGACTAACAGCTTCATATCTTCTATGAAGAAACGGGCTTAGCCCAATAAAGTTTTAAGTTTTTGCAGACCTGATTACATAAGCTGGCCTGGTTTATTTGAAAACCGCTTTTTACCTAATGGGCCTCTTATTCCTACCACTTTAAGTGGAGTAACTTCTCTAACAATTAGCATCTAGACCTATGATCCAGTGGCATAACACCTTCGCTCTATGGAATAGTATGAAATATTCGCATTATACGAAAGATATTAGGTTCGATCTCGAATATAACCTCATATAATACCGAAAAAAAAAAAAAAATTCTCTAATAATTTGTTGGGTTTTGGCAGTCTTTTTCACTTGAATGATATTCCCTTTTTATACACTTTAGGTGTACTTTACATGTTTAAATCGCGTCATTAAATAAAGAGATTTAGACTTCTTATTTAATAATCTCTCAAGAGATCTTTTAAGTGAGAGATGCAGGAACCTAGTTCACAACGATAAGTATATTCTAGTGAATTCTTTAAAAAATTAAATAAATAAATAAAAAAAATTAGTCCATACATATACAAACACTAATAAAATTTCATTACACGTCAAGAAAGTGTGACTCAATGAGTATTAACCTCATTTATTATCTAAAAAGTCATGAATTTAAAATATGTTAGAAAAATTAGAAATTGTACATATAACCCAATAATATCACTGGTTATCTTTATTAAGATTTACATATTAATCTCATAATCCTACTTTAAATCTTTTAGTACATTATTTATTACAATGTTCACGTAAAGACTTAATGATATATTCTCACTTTGAATTATTTTGAAACATAACAAGTTACCATTTTCATATATTACCAAAAGGAAAAAAGGCAAAAACCTACCAAAAAAAAAAAAAAAAAAACGAAGAAAAAAAGGCAAAAGAGACAAAGAAATTCAAGCCTCCCACTTTTATTGGTTCTATAGGATAGATAAGGTGCAAAATCGGTGGATAGAAACAAATGCACACATATCATATGTTATAAATATATATATATACATATACATGCGTGTATAAATATTCAGACAAGATATTATTAAGGAAGCAGCATAGAGAGAGAGAGAGAGAGAACAAAAAAGAACCTGAAAGCCTTTGAGAGGAGTTTCGTAATGCAAGGGATGATTAACTCTTTCTTTGATGATATCTCTGAGATGCTTTGCATAAGTGCTCATGAAATCAACTCTTGTAGGCATTCTTGGCAATGTTGTTGAGACCCTTGCCTGTCTATTTGCATATTTTCTTGCTGCTTTCTCACATATTTCCTCCACTTCTGGAGATGTTAATCCTCCTTTCTTCGTGAAAAACTTTAGCCCATTTCTTGTGTATGGTAAATGAGAAGCTGTCATCTGCATATCATGATCACACTACCAACTTTATCTTTTTCCTCATTTTCCATGTCTTGGGTACATAACCAAAAAAACAATTAATATATATACACACACACATTCAATCCTACCATATCAATCTTGTCAATATAACTTATGCAAACGTAAATATATAAAATTAAACTGAAAATATAAGACACGTTTGTTATAAAAAATTAAGATATATGTAATTTGACATGTGTCTATACCCGAGTTTTAACACCACACCCTCCGTGAAGTCAAGGGTGAGTTTTAGGTTTTAGATTTGTTGGTCCGATTAATCTTTCCATTTCCACTCCCACCACAAACCTATCAAGATTTTTTTTTTTTTTTTTTTTTTGGCTGTTTTCTCTTTATCCTCACAGCAAGGTCAGATCATAATCCAATCAAAACCATATAAATCTTAACCTCTAATTAATAGCTAGAAGGTGCTATGTTACTTGAATGGCAAGTTTTTCATACGATGAATCAACAAACTATGTATATTACATGTATATATATATATATGAAGTAATTATTTGATAAGTAGTGTATGAGAACGATGATGATGAAGTAATGAGGGACTGCTTAGTTAGCACTACCATTATTGAGGCGTCATACAAAAAAGGAGGCAGCAAAGTACTCATGAAACAAGCCGGTGTAGTGGCAAGTCCCATATCAAAGATCAAACAACCAGCACGAGCAAGGCCGGCAAACACCGCAGCACTCAAAGATGCACCTGAAATTCTTGGATCTTTTCCAAGCGAAACTCTAACATTTTCTACTCTTCCACCACCACCATCACCTTTCTCTTTCTCCATTTTATCGATAACCCACTCGCCAAAACTCTCAGCAATCGCTTCCACAGCCGGCGGTGATAAGTCGACGGACCGACCCTTTTCGCCTTCAAGAGCTACTCCCCGGACGTCGGAACCGTTCTGTAGCCTTCTGATTTTATCCATTTCTTCATCTACTACGACGACGAATTCTTCATTGTGCCTTCTTGATGAAGTGGCCGCCGAAGAATATATGCGTAAAGAAGATTTATAATTACTTACGAGAAATGAGAATGAAATGTTGGTGGGATTATTCGTTTGGAAGCAGAGTTCCCGACGTCCACAGGCGGCGAACGATGACGGGAAGTTCGTTTTGGATACGAAGCTCTGTACAACAGAATGTGAAGTTGAAGCCATGGCTGCTGAAAGAAGATTATTCTCGAGGTTTGGCTGGCGCCCGGCTTCAATGCGTTTTGTAAGAACGCAGAAGGGAGATGATGTATATATACTTTGGTTGGATAAGATTTATAAGAAACGAAGAAATCATAACCCTATGTTTTTCTTATATCTGACAACGAAGTTCGTTTTCTTTCTGCCATGGACGTATATCCGTATTGTATAATCTCCTCATATATTCTTTTCTTTTGGATGATTTTTTTGTTTTTTTAACGGCTATTAAATAATATATGACTGTGGACCAGCATCAACAAAAATTAAATAAAAATAATGCAAATAAAAAATTAAGCGTAAAATATGTATTTCATTAATTTAAATATATATAAGTACAATTTATATCGATTTCGATGATTCTTTTCATTAATGGGACTCAAGGATCTTTGAACTTAATCTCGATATAAATCTGACTCAACTGTTATCAACTGAGCTACACGATTCTTGACAATAATTAAATACTCTGATTTTAATTTTTTTCATTCACACTCAAATAAAACAATAGGTTTTTATTTTTATTTTACATTTTTTCTTTCTTATTAAACTTCCCAAACAATTTTTTTTTTTTTTTTTTTGCAGAAAAATTATTCCCAAAAAAAAAAAAAATCTTTGTTGTTATTATTTGGAGAATCTGATTCCTATTTTATTTTCAATTGGACAAAAGATTTCTTTCAGCAAAATTTTGATAATTTTTAGTTATCAAAATATATATGTGTTATAAAGAGCATTTTTTATCATTTACAATTCTATTAACTAACTAAAATCTTAATAAACTCTCATTTTTTCCAATAAAATTATAAGTTCCAATAAAATTATCTTATAAGGAAAAATAATCAGAAATAGAAATTTAAAAAATTAGATAAAACTATATGAAACAAGAGTTTCATTAAGATATAAATAAGTTAATGAAATTTTAAATAACAAAAATACCCTTTATGAGACATACACATATTTGACACATAAATTTTAGTGGTTAAAAATAATAAAATTTTTACCAATTAAAAATAAAATAGGGATACAATTATTTAAAAAATAAAAATAGGAACTGTTTGTCTAAATAATAATAATAAAGAGATTAAAACGATCAATTTTTCCAAAAAAAAAAAAAAAAAAAAAAAAAAAAAACCTTAAAACCGAAGGCCAGAAGAATTGTTTCAAGAACTAACAGCCTCTACTTAATCTTTTATTAGGATAATAATAGCTGTTACAGACATACAAACAACAAAGGAGGAATCTTGACAATTACAAGGGCTCATGCAAGGCCTTCTATTTTACATGATAATCCTATTACAGAAGGAAAAGAGACATAATATGCCTACTATGCCAAGCAACTACAAGCAAACATACATACATACATACATACATATATAATTTATCTCCCGGTAGTATTAAGACCTTTAACATCAATCCACTCAATTTGGATCTGAACTTCACCACGCTCAACATTTCTTAAACGGAGCAACATTTCTTGTGTCATTTTACCTTTGTTCCAGATAATGCAGCTTTCGTCTGAAAGGCAATTTATTGCATTTGGCTGAACTCTGTTAACCTTAGTTCCGTCTGGGAGACTTTGTAAACCCCATTCTAAACATTCCATGTACGGTTTGATATCGATTTGCGCCTCCCCCATTTTGTCGTCCACTGTGAATGTGTCTTTGTCATAGACAGTCTGAGATGTGTAAATCATCCAATTGGTTAAACATTACAGATTATTGCTTCAAGAATCATAACTAATTGGTCTAAGGAAGGCCACAGATAAAAAAGAAAAGAAAAAACGTACTAACAGCTAATGCCACATTATTTATCTGCTTTATCAGGTTGTTCTGTAACGAAGTACTAAAGCGATTGAGAAAATTCAGAATGAACAATCAAGATAGATGTGGAATATACAGATCCTTTTTGAAATGGATTCAGAAAAGAAGAAAATTAAACAGGAAAAAAAAAAAAAATCTAAAAAGAAAAAGAGAGCAAAGCCAAGGCTTCCTCATCTTGAAATTGAGAAAGACAAACTCTGTTAAAGAGTTCAAAATGGGTTTCTATGTATATAGGATGAGTGGAATCGAAGTGTTCGGAAAGAGGATCTTCATTTGTTGGAGAATGTGCCACAGAAGCATTTTTCTTTTTTCCATTTAGTGAGTAGGAAAGGAGAGTGTTTCATCAGGTGAAATGTCTGAAGAAAAATAGCAGTGATTATATGAGAGGGAGAACTGCCCATATTATTTTGGACTGTCCTTGGATTGAAGGAATTCAAATGAAAGAAAATAAGAGGAGACAGATTTTGTTGTACGGATTGAATTTTCTGGAAGGAGAATGGAGAGAATAGATTTAGTTAAAGGAGGTCCAATTTGGTTTCTGTCTCAAAAGTGAGCAGAAACAGAAGAAAAAGAAGAATATCTTTATTGAATTTGTTTTTGCTACAAACATTCTTATTTCACAATGATTATATTCATCTAAAAATATGTATAAAGACCTAATAGCTTCTCTCTCCTCTCCTCATACTAAGTTATTCAATTCATTCGTCCCCTCTCCTCATTCTTCCCTCTGTATTTTGTTACCAGAATCACCACCAAGTCAACCTTAGTATGGCTAATTCCTATGATATGAGATGGAACCTGAACTCTGAAGAGAAGAGAAGTAAAACTTACTAGATTGATTGGCACATTTGGATCGCTGATTGAAATTGTCAACTCCTCGTTCCACTCAGGGTTGCAGTTATTCTTCACAACACTTGTCCTTACTCTCTGCCAAAAATAAAGAAAAGAAAAAATAGAAAAACCATTCATGGCATCAAATACACCCATGGTCTTTGAACTACAGATTAGTGAAATAAAGACTCGCACTTTCTTCTTATTCCATATCTCTTTGTCTTTCTTTATTTTATGAAAGATAAAACTATCTTACATCTCAGGCTCTTGCATCACTCAAAGATGCAGCAGAACACCAAATCATAAACAGTTTCAAATTTCACTATTATTAGGATTACATCAATATTCTCAGCACACAACTGGAATCATGTGTGAATAAATTAGAGAATTACCCCAAAAAAAACGGAGAAACACTGCTGACATTCCCCGTGGGGAGTGTCTAATTTCTAGTTTAAATATTTGTCAATAATGAGGAAGCTAAAGTGGATGAGATAGAAAAAAAGAAAAGGAAATATATATATATATAACACTAGATCATGATACAACTCAATTCATAGCCACAATTCATCAAACATATTCAGGGCAAATGAAATTTGGTGAGATTACAACATAAAAACAATCTAGGAGAAACAAAAGAAATGTTCTTGATGGTCAAAATTAATAGTGTTCAAGAATGGTAGACAGAATCAAAAACCATCCAATTCAATTCAATCAAAATCCTCATAATCCACAACATATAAAACAGAGCAGTAACAAAAAAGGTACAATCCAAAAATATCATAATACATGATTCATCCAAAACTCGTTCAAAGCATAATTATTAAGCATGCAAGAAAAATAAAAAAAAAAGTTTCAGAAAAGAAAGCAGAGAGTGAAGAGGAAACCTACCTGATCGCCATGGGTGATAACAACATAAGGGTCACTGCTAACAGTATCGCGAATAGCAAGGTTGATGCCCCTTCGAACACGAATTCTGAGAAGTCCCATTGCTTCCATTTGCAGAGATGAAACAAAAGATCAAACCCTAAAAAAAAAAAGGTTAAAGAGTAGTGATTACAAAGTCAACTCTTTTTATCTTCGGTAAAGCTGGAAATGGAAAAGGAAAAAAAAAATGGCTTCCTCACGACGCTCAGATAAACAAGGAGAAGCAGAAGAAGCCAATTTTATGTAACCAACTCAACGTTTAAACACCATCAATCACCACCATTCTTTACCTTAGTACTGCCATACCCATTTTTCTTTACAAATATCAAATCCAAATCCATTGATAGATTCAATTGTTTGACTGCCTTCCTGTCCGTTCTTTAACATTATGCTGTGCCTATGAAATTTGATAACAATCCAAAGCAAGCACGTGTTCGATCCCACTTCAAGATTCTTTTTCTAGATTGGTACTGAAAACATTTTGTTATAAATTTATTTATTTATTTATGTCCTTTTAAATTTTAATTTTTTTTAAAATTATTTTATTCTCTAAAATTATTATAATTGTATATTTATAAATGTTAGTAGAGTTTCATAGAAAGCTAGAAGAATTATATACAATAAAATGAACAAGATTGATAGTGATATTATTCCCTTTTTATTTCTTTCTCTCCCTCTTTTTACTTTTCTTTATATTTATTATTATTAATTATTTTATAATTTTTACCTCTTTATACTCTTTTTTTTCTCTAATTGAAACTTTCAAAAATTCAATAAAATCTCACCCATTTAAAATTTTAAAAATAACACATTTAAATAGTGTATAAATAATTAGATTTATTTTTATATTTTATAGAATCTGACAAAATTTATATATTAAAAATAATAAATCAATGAATTGAAAAAAAAAAATAAAAGACAAAATTTATTAATTAGAGGGTAGGATGCATTAGAGGTAGGGATGGTAATTAAAACCATACTCGATAGGGAACCCGTATACCGATCCCGTTTTGACCGGGGAATCCCCGCTTTGACCGGGTTCGGGGATGGGGACGGTGATTCCCCAAAACAAAAAATAGGGGATGGAGGCGGGGATGGTATTAATCATTGAT
>JAXGGT010000172.1:1350554-1361059 GCA_035583425.1 Marsdenia floribunda | reverse complement strand
ATTTATAATAAGAATTTATAACTAAATAACTAAACAAGTCCACTCAAATTCATTGCTATTGTTTTTATAATATTTTTTATTTAAAATTAATGTTTTATATTATCATTTATTTTTTTAATAACAAAATTATATATTAATTTTATATATGAAAAAGTAATCATCATTGAATTATTTTTATCCAACGAGGAAAAAAAAAAACCTAATAACACGGGAAAAAAAAAAACACTATATGTGAGGGAAATATGCAGTTCATATGTGCATAATATATTATTTTATCTTGAGAATTTTAGATGTTATTTTCCATTTTTTTTAATAAATAATTGAGTTATAATTTTAAAACTTTAGAGAATATTATAATCTTGTAAAAATTTCATATATATATAAATAAAGTATACAATAAGTATATATATAAAAATTATTATTAAAATTAATACATATAATATTAATATAATATAATAATATTATTTTTATTAAAAAATAAAACATCAAAGATTTAAATATTAAATACAATTAATATATTTTAATAGATAAGTAAAAAAAATATTATTTTTTTAATAATTCTTTAGAAACATAATTGGTATCAAATGTTTATTTATTTTCTTTTTCGAGTTATGTTTATTTTATTTTATTTTATTTGAAAATTTAAGGTATTTTTGTTTTTGAGTTATGTTTATTTATGAATTGAATTTAAATTAAAAATAAATAATTATTTTGTGTATAAAAATAAATTAGAATGTAAATAAATGAAAGAATGGGGACCCAAAAGATTTTTACTGTACAAAATGATGACTCATCATACCCATCGAGGAGGAGGGGAGGGGGTTTGTCCAGACAGTCAAGGGATCCAAGACACAGTAAAACTTCCTCTTTTTATTCTCTTCAGTTTTTCTCTCTCCTCCATTGGTATTCTTGAAGAGAGAGAGAGACCTTAGCGATTCTGCAGGGTGGGCGATCTCCGCGGACACGGTGTAGAGAGAAATTAGTAAGCAAATGGGGACGCTTCAGACTTGGAGGAAAGCCTATGGTGCTATCAAAGACCACACAAAAGTTGGACTTGCGCATGTTAATAGCGATTTTAAGGTCTCCCTTTTTCTCATTCTACAAATTCAGTTTTCCTTTTGAGGGTTTGCGGGATTTATTTCTTTCTGGGTATTTTTTTTCTTTGGAGTTGATGTTTTAAGGATGAGGAAAATATTTGATGGGTTTTTTGGATGAATGTTTGTGGTATTCGTTTTTCATGTGAATAGGATTTGGATGTGGCGGTTGTTAAGGCTACGAATCATGTCGAGTGTCCACCAAAAGAGAGGCACCTTAGAAGTGAGTATTGTTTTCTCTTGTTGCTAAATTCTATCTGGTTAAGGATCCGGGAAATGTTTTTTTTTTTTTTTTTTGTTTTCCAAAGAATTTTGTTGGTCCTTTTTCTAATTAATAGATTTTTGGAGCACATCTCTTTATTGAACATGGGTTTTTACATAATCTCGGGGAATATACTAAATTTCCTCTAGGGTTCTTGTTTTTGGGACGGAAATTTTGATTTTCTGTTTTTGGGGAAAGATAAACTTTTTTCCTGGTACGTTTGATCTTCGGATCAAAATTCGAGGGGAATTTTTTCTATTTTAAAAAAAAAAATACTGGGATTTCTATGTCGGGCCACAATTTGTGATTTGAGATGATTTTTGTGTATAATATTAATGTGAAACTGTTTGAATTTGGAGTTTGATTACATTGTTTTGAGCGTTCTTGCAGAAATTTTGCTGGCTACATCAGCAGTTCGCCCTCGAGCTGATGTTGCATACTGCATACATGCTCTTGCTAGGCGATTGGCTAAGACTCGGAATTGGACGGTATAGATTTTGCTGCGAACGCTCAACACTATGATTTTGGTTTAGATTTCTGATTGTAGATGATGCCTTTGGTTGATTTACTCAAATGTGCAGTTCCTGTATTACTTTGTGTCTTTGGGCTTTGATCATAGAAGGTCACAGTGTTCTGTTTTAAGGATATTGATTGGCTGAAAAGTTCTCTTTTTCTCACGGGCTACTTGAACTTATTAGATGCTTACTTTTTGGTTGTTTAACATCAATATTGTTACAGAGTGAAAGTTTCACATGGTATGCATTTTTATGAACAAATGTTCTAATTTCTTTCAACAATTTACTAGTCCGAAGCTGTTGTACTTTAATGGTGTTTTCATATTTGTGCTGTATAATGCATATCATATCAAGTAATGAATTTTATTATTTTAGTACTGAAGGCTCCCCATTACAACATCATGTGATTTAACTTCTACTAAATCTAGTTTCCACCTGGATTTTACTAACTGAAAATCTGGTAATCATGGCTCTACTTTTGGAAACATAACCCATACTTTAATGATTTGATAACTTGCTATTGAGAATGGGACATCCACAGACATTTTAAGATCTGATTCAATTTCATAAGCAAACATTCCAAGTTTATACGATATTATGCGCTAATGTGTGGTCCAGTTTATTTAGAGCTAGGCTGGAGTCATCCTGGGTTTTTCTTATTGTCTAAGGCATGATAAAAGGAGCATCAACCATTAACATCTTTCCTCTCAGGAGATCGTGTGGAATAAATACTTCAAAGTAACCTTAATTTCTGTATTAGTTCCTTGTACTTATTTGGATCTTAATAAAGAAGACAAAGAAGAGAGAAATTGAAACTTTGCCAGGTAATTATTGGCATCATAAAGGGATAGAGAACCAACAGAATGTGTGATATTAGAAATGTTATATATTATATTTTTATATTCCTTTTATTAAAAAGGTATATAAAAATTACAGTCCGGTTCGACCATGGTTTAGTAAACCATTGATCATGTGCCTTCACAGGTTTGGTTTTCAGAACCCTGCTTCTTATATATGAGTAAGAATTACTGAGAAAAGGACCACTGCATGAGTTGAGGGCAAATTAGATTTGGGGTTATCAAATGACATTATGCTGTATATAATCATTTTGAGTTTTTAAGCTTTAGTAAAACTATTCTATCCGGATCAGGGACGAAGTTATTGCTTTATGCATTCCTTTACTTGTAGACTAGGAACTTGTATTTTAATATGGCATCTGATATATATTTTCTAAGATACCTGTTCTTCATTATACATTTTGAAGATGACTTTATGCATTGCCATGATGTTTGTCAAAGTGGATGAACATTAAATGAAATCTCTTTTCACAGCAAAGTTTGTCTTTTCATTTTGTAACTATTATTTTCTTCTACTTATTCATGCAGGTGGCATTGAAGACGCTGATAGTCATTCATAGAACATTAAGAGAAGGTGATCCCACTTTCCGTGAGGAGCTTCTAAATTTCCAACAAAGGGGGCGTGTACTCCAATTGTCAAATTTTAAGGATGATTCAAGCCCTATTGGTATGATATATCGTCCATCACAACCCTTTCTCTTTCCTTGGATATTTATTTGTTTTTCTTAATTAGACCTCCAGTTACCTTTATTTTACGTACAGATTTTGATTTGTATGAGAGCATTGCAATTTAATTTTCTTCTCTTTCTCCTCCAGCCTGGGATTGCTCTGCCTGGGTACGCACTTATGCACTCTTTTTGGAAGAACGACTTGAATGCTTTAGGATTTTGAAGTATGATATTGAAGCTGAGCGTCTTCCAAGGCCTTCCCAAGGACAAGAAAAGGTGATTTTCCTAGTTATCCTGACACCAAATTTGTCATTTCTTTATTCAACTAGTTATTGTTATGAAGATGATATTACTTACAAGGAAAGGTGATTTACCAAGTTGTCCTGACACCAAATTTATCATTTCTTTATTCAACTAGTTATTGTTATGAATATTATATTATTTCTTGGTTGGATTACATCAAATATGAAACCATACTTAATAAAAAGTCTGTCTTCATGTTGTTTTCTAAGTGTTCGAGATGCATGGCCCAAAGGAATGAGGTGACATGCCAAATGCTAAATAATTAGGAAAAGAAATAAAGACAATAAAGCAAGAACTTTCCAATTTGGCAAAAACTTTTAGATAAAATATTTCTTTCAAAGGAAAATTCAAAAATAAAAAGGGGTTACTGGACCTTGGCATGGAGGAGGTACTCATCCATTGCCTCTGGCACCTTGCTAAGCAATCCAAGTCCTTATATGGCCCATATGCTAATAGCTTACTTTTCTGGGGACAAAGTGAATAACTTAGCTCTTCTTTTCTCTGGATATATGATATTTGTAGGCTTAATTCTGTCTTCATTGTGTGAATAATTTGGTCTTTGTGTGTGGATTCACATTTATCAGAGCTATAGTAGAACTAGAGAGTTGGACAGTGAAGAACTGCTAGAACAGTTGCCCGCATTGCAGCAGCTGCTATATCGTCTCATTGGATGTCGGGTACTTTTGTGAAGCTTGACATACTTTACTTTCAAAAACCATTGTTGAAGACCTATGTATTCATACTAGCTAGCATCACTAACAAATCATTTCAACATTTCAGCCTGAAGGAGCAGCAGTTGGCAATTGCGTAATACAATATGCCCTAGCCCTGGTATGGTGGTCTACCTTTTCATTTAACTCTTTGATAAGCTAGCTTATTTTCTCTTTTTGAACCTTTTCCCCTGTTTATTGAAATGTCAAATATCAACGTATGGCCCCACCTTGTTTGCTTACTTCCTTTCAAATCAATCTTTCAGTTTTTGGCATGGTAGATGGACAACCTTCTGAGGAATTGATTGTTCTTTCTTGTTATCATAATTTTTCCAGGTACTGAAGGAGAGTTTTAAAATTTATTGTGCCATAAATGATGGGATTATCAATCTTGTTGACAAGGTAAGTTTCTTCTTTTTTTTTCAAGATTTTGAGGGGTTTTTTGGGTTGATTGTGATATTTATATGATCATTAATTTCTCTTCCCTGGATCTATTTTCAGTTTTTTGAGATGCCTAGACATGAAGCTATTAAAGCCCTTGATATCTATAAAAGAGCGGGCCAGCAGGTTGTATCTCTGAAGTTTACATGAATGTTTAGAGTTGACCTCCTTATTGTTATTCTTCTTCCTTTTCCTTCTCGTGTGTCTTCTGGTCTGTCTTGATCTGTTTCTAATAGGTTCAGTATCTTGCTGCAGGCTGCAAACCTTTCTGATTTTTATGAAGTTTGCAAAGGTTTGGAACTTGCAAGGAATTTCCAATTTCCTGTCCTGCGGGAGGTAAGAGATTTTCTATTGATATTTTTTCTTTGTCATTTAAATTAAGGAAAAGGAAAGGGGGGTGTTTACCTTTAGCTAAAAGGAACTTTAATAGAGTTTTGAAAATTGTCACAAGTCTAAAATGAATTTCCATTTCTTGAGATGACCCCACCTTTTGATCTAGTTTTATGCCGTTACCTGTGTTTAAAAAAGAAAATGTAACATTCTACTTATCTATTGGGTCTATTATACGTAAAAGCAGGTAATTTGTGAGTCTCCTAAAATATTTTGTGTGTATTTTAAGATGTTGGAAGTAATAGTGTCCAAATGCCCCAGCTTTGACATTTGATTCTCGTTTTTCAGCCTCCGCAATCCTTTCTTGTGACCATGGAAGAGTACATAAAAGAAGCACCAAGGATGGTGTCTGTTCCCAGAGAGACCTTGGTAAGTATGCATGCCTGATAAATCCTACTTAAAAGGGTATCCACAACAGTCCAATTTTGGCACTTAGAAATCTCATTTTTATTTATTTATTTTGTTATGAAAAATCAGGAATATCCAGAGAGGCTTATGTTGACTTACAAACCAGAGGAGGAAGACCCCTTACCTCCTGAAGAGACTGAAGTACCACCTGAAGAACCTAAGCCAGTTCCATCAGATGATGCTGCTGTCACAACTGCTGAGATGGCTGCGCCTCCTCCACCACCTACAAACAACTTGGATACCGATGATTTGTTGGTAATTTTTTCCTCTTAAATTTTGTTTTATTTAATATCATCTACCAGTTGCCCGTAAATAGTTTCCTGCTTTTTTTTTTTTTTTTTTTTTTTTTGTTCTGAAGTTTGGATCTATTTACATGATGATATTTTTGAATGACTGGTCCAGGGTTTAAATTCCATTACACCTGATGCATCTGCTATTGAGGAAAATAATGCTCTGGCTTTAGCAATAGTACCATCAGGTAAACATTTTTGGTAATGTTTCTTTTGTGTTTTTTTAAGCTGACGTATATATTTTGTTGGATATTGTATATTGAGGACAAAGCATAATTTTACGGGGTAATGCAGGCAGTACACCTTTTGATTCTAATCCTGGTCCAGCAAAAGATTTTGATCCAACTGGATGGGAACTTGCCTTAGTCACCACTCCTAGCACCGACATATCTACAGCTCAGGAGAGACAACTGGTAGTTATTTATGTATCCTTTACTATTATGACTAATGGATCATCATTTACATACATATAGTCTTCCATTCTAGTGGAACAATTTTTGGGTGTTGGAACTTTGGTATTTTGTTCATAAAGTGAAATTTTGTTTGACAGAAGTGTACACTGCATCCTAATCCATTAATGTCATTTTTTGATGATTCAGCCGTGAATCACATGAAGCAGTCTCATCTTTGGTCCATGTTTTTCTTATACCAAATTGTGCTCAAACTTGGATTATGAATGTTATTGGCAGGCTGGTGGATTGGATTCTCTTACCCTCAACAGTTTATATGACGATGCTGCGTATAGAGCCTCACAGCAGCAATCAGCATACGGAATGCCTGCCCCAAACCCATTTGAAGTAGCTGATCCATTTTTGATGTCGAACACAATCCCACCTCCCCCAGCCGTTCAAATGGCTGCCATGGCTCAACCTCAGATAAATCCATTTGGCCCATTCCCAGCGACGTATCCACAACCACAGCAACAGCAGCAAAATTTAATGATGGGAGCTCACAATCCTTTCGGGGATGCAGGATTCGGAGCATTTCCAGTTAATGCAGCTGGGCATCAGCAAACAACCAATCCATTTGGGGGCACGGGGCTGCTGTAATGCCAGAGGTGCAAAATGAACGAAGAACGACGACAAACAAATGCATTCAAGTGAGAAAAAGTAACCTACTCGGGTGAGATTGATTTTGGTGTTATTCGGAATGATGAGTGAAGAAGCAGAGTGTGAAGTTTGTGTATTCCTATTCCTTGACATGGTTTTCCGGTGCGGTGGGGTGGGGTTTGAAGTGTTGTTTCTGGAGTTGTAAAGGTAGTGAATACAATTAGCGCACGTATAGATTTTTAGACAACACAAAATCACAATTCAATAATAAGTATTTTCCATTCATCCCTTCCATTTTAAGATTGTAAAAACTACTACAACTGCATTATTGTTGTTACTACGTAAAATGGATAGGTTTCCTCAAAAATCTGTGTCTTTGATTCTGTCCTTTTCTCTTTTTGAACATTCTGATTATATATATATATATATATATGTAAGTGTATATCTTGGGATCAAATTTTCAGACATCATATAGTAGTCCATTGAACCAGACAGGGTAAGAAATCAGATCTTTCAGGCCCATTGTGCTCAGTGAAAGATCCTTTCCACCTCAAGGGGTGGAATAATAATAGCTTGTGCTTTGCTTTGTTTATCAGCTTCTCTCAGTTTTATCTTAGGAACGTTGCTTCAGCTTCAGATCAAAGTCTCTCTCTCTCTCTCTCTCTCTCTCTCTCTCATCCCAACAACACTTAAAATCCCACCTTCTAATTGTAAATTTAATTTATCTAAAAAACCCATTTATTCATATCTATCGTAAATATTTTAACTATAGTCTAAAAAAAAAAAAACCAATTTTTTTTTCCTTTTTTTTTTTTTTTTTTTTTTTTTGAGAATAAAAAAATATTTACATATATATATATATATAAAACCGTCGGCCATCCTCGTAATATAATAACACCAAATTTGTAGCCCAAAACCATATGGGAAATTGCTGTAACATTGGCCCATGGCCAGTCAGTCATACTTTAAAACGACCCCATAAAACAGGAAAATGACAAAAAAAAGAAAAGATTCTTTTTAGCTTTTTGTCAGTTTCTGACAGGGGGGAAAATTCTACTACATATGACCCTACGCACCCACCTCCATACAGCCCCAATTTATAAGGGAAACATGTATTGCTAGAACTCCAGACAGTTTATTTATATATAGAGTTTGATTTTTGTGTATTGAGAAAATATATATTGGATTTAAAGTTAAATATGAAATAACTTATTTTATATACAAAAATAATTTATCGATTTTATCTTTTAATTCACGTCTTTTGATTAATTAAATTCTTCATATATATATATATATATATTTAATCACTAAAGTTCATTAAAAAAAACCTTATTGAGAAAAATAAAAAATCTTGTTAACTGAAAAAAAAAAAAAAAGGAAGATTGAATTGGCCAATATATATATATACATATATAAGTTGAAAGACTTTTAAAATATATATATATAAATATATATTGTCATATTTTGTGATTTTAATTTATAATGTGGTCGGTTTGGTCAAACATTTTTGCGTTCTTATGTTTTTTTTTTTTTTTTTTTTTTTTTTTGGATAATTTGTTTCCTCATGGTTGCTTAAACAAGCATGCTATAAAAACCCATGCTTAGTTTAACTTCCATGAAGCCAAAAAAAAAAAAAAAAAATGGTAATTAACTTTTTTTTAAAAATAAATTCAACGAATTATGGTTGAGAATTTTCTTTTTTAATTTATAAGGAAAATTTAAAATTATTTCACGCAACAAGAAAAGAATAATTAATTCACTCTCTCTCATTTTTTTTTTTTTTTTTGGGTTAAGAAAAGAACAATTACAAAAAAAGTACTTTCTGTTATCACATGGATTCCCATATCGTTCGCCTAGAAGATCTTTAAGCGATTATTAAGCGGGGCCTGAAACCTTTACTCAATTGAAACATCTAAACCTGACAATATTATTGAGTTGTTTATAATACTTTCAAGACTTCTATAAAAAATAAAACCTTCTTTTAGATTATTTTACATTTTGAGTCTTTTTTTTTATTTTTTTTTATTTTATTAATCTCGATTCAACTTAAATTATACATATAAAATTTAACTCTTATTGAAGAAAAACCTCACCTTACTATTACATGATGTTAACATCCAAAGTTAAATTAAAGACTTCATATGATGTTTATAAATCATTTATTATTTCTGCGAAATTAAAAGTTTAAAATCCACTATATTTACATATATTATAAGATGACTCTTTTTGCAATATATATATATATATATATATATATATTGTTATAAATGTTATTTATAGATGTGAATATTCTAACTGTCTAAATATTATTGACTCTTTCGACAAGAGTCATTAGAAGTTGTATTATATATGCTTTTTATTCCTTTTTATAGATCTGATTGACAGATATTCTCACCATATACATTCTTACATTCTCTCTACAAGATGTCTTCTCGTTTTCTATATTTCCCTTCTATTTTAATATATATATATATATATATATATATATATTTTAAATTCTTGAGATTTTTACCTATTTATAAATTTTTTTCAGAGACTATTATTAATTGAGCTTCGTGTGCTTACCATTACAACATAGCTCATGAAGTGAACTTCTGATAGAATCTTTTTGTTTTCCCTTCCATGAAGCAAAAGGAAGGAATTGTAAGTGTGTATATATATATATATATATATATATTGTACTCCTTCGTCTTCAAAATTTTTTAATATTCATATAAAATACAATTTAAAAATTTATAAAATTTTAATTTTAAATAATTATAATGTCTTTTAAATTACTCTTGATATTTATCACTTATTTAATAAACTATTTCTTTATAATGAGATGTAATAATGGATTAAATATTCTTATTTATAACGAATTATAAATAATGATCAAATTATAAATAATAATAATAATAATAATCACATTTTGAGACAAAAAATAGATCTCTTTTGTGCTAATTAGTTAATTGGATATTTTTTATGTTAAAAAAAAAAAGGAACTATATTTATAAAAGGATTTTTCTAAGAAAGGTTGGTTGTATAAAATGTCAAATTCTAAAAGATATTTTGATTTTTATACAAAAAAAAAAAAAAAAAAACAATTATTTTATAATTTGGGAAAATTAATATTTTTGTAATTTATATAAGAAAAAATTGACAATTTTCAACATAATTTTATTTATTTTACAACATATATCACATGACATAACTTTCCTAAATTGCCCATTAGTGATTTGATTGAACAACTAATTAATATTGTTTAAACCATACTTAGATTTTGATTTTTTTCTCTTAGTTTTCTATTCTCACATAATTTTAAAATTGGACAAAGGTTTTCACATCATAGAGATTTGCTATGTTAATTGATGAACAAAGTTGTCTTTTCATTTCTTCTCTTTATTTATTTATTTATTTTTTCCTTTTGGGGGAAGGTGATTGGTTGACCTAATTTCTTTGAAATGACATTTTAATTGTTGTTGTTTCCTATTAATTCATTGGTGGAACACCAAAAATTCTTAATTTTGAAATTGTTA
>JAXGGT010000172.1:1272413-1290318 GCA_035583425.1 Marsdenia floribunda | reverse complement strand
CAATGGATATTATTATTGAATATAAAATTTACGTATTTATTCCGATTAATTCGATTAACATAATTATAATAAAATAAACTTTGTTCATTCTTAAGATAAAACCCTTAAGGGTAAAATAGTCAATTTAATATTGATTGGGCATAAATATATTCTATTTATGTCTAAGCACACCAATTATCAACTGAGTTATGTCATTTTACCTAATATGTTTTTTATAATTATTATATATATAAATTTAGAGTAAATTTTAAATGTTCTTAGTTAAAAATAATATATATATATATATTAGTTTTTAAAAGTTGTTATAAGAATAAAAACTAATGATTCAAGGATTAAGAACTTCTATGAAGAACTTAATTTTTATAGCAATATGAAATACTTTGATATGGAAAGTGTAATTACATTATTAACACACTTGTCAAATAAATAAGGGTATAATTGGAAAAGTAATTTAATTTTAACTCAATTTTGTTTAGAAACAGTTAATTTGGGACCAATTTTGAGTAAAAGATTAGGAAAATTATCAATTAATTTGGCAATTAAAGTTGCAGCCAACATTTTACAATTTCTTGAAAATAAATGTTATAAGCCAATATTTTTAGTTACAAGCATTTGTAAAGAAGATGACTTTTATTTTATTAGGCATATATATATATATATATTTATATTACTTATTACATTATAAAATAAATATAATATTTATTACTCAAAATTTATTTGGTAAGAAGTAAAAAAAAAAAAAAAAAAGACAAGGTATGAATGTTTTTCCATAAAAAGTATGTTATGTACTTTACCATTTTTATTGATATGAAAAGAAAACTTTTAATTAAGGATAAACTTTTAATTAAGGATATTTGCAAAAAAAAAAAAAAAAAAAAAAAAAATTATAATTATTATTTTTATTAACTAATACGAGATAAGAAGATGTATTCACTTAACAAATAAGATTTCGAACAAATTATTATTTTTTTTTCTTTTGGTTGAAGTAAATTAACTTATGAGTAAGAAGATAAATGCAGGATTAATTAGTATTTTCTCTATTTTCTAAATCTCATAATCAAATAATATTTGTATACCTTGACTACTCTTTCCATTTCAATAGTTTCTTTTTGAGTAAGTTTATGTGTCATAATAATTAAAAATAGAAGAATTGATAGTGTAAAAAAAAAAGTTAGAATAATTTTATTTATGACTATGAAATGTTATTATTTCGAGTCTTTAAATTCATAATCTAAAAAATAAATAAATATAATTGTACTCAATTTTAACCCTAAAACTGTATGTATATATTAAAATAATAAGGGCAAAGTGCATCAGTGACTCCTGAACTTTTTCAGATTCCAGCTTTTGCACCCAAACTTTTTTTCGACCTAAAGTGACACTCCAACTTTTTTTTGGTTCTAAAGTGACACTTCCGTCAGCTTTAACCATTGACTTAAAATTTTGACCGTTAAGTTGACTTTTGTCAGGGGTAATTTCGTTATTAATGACTTCAAAATTTTATTAGGGCTTAATTATAATAACAAAAAAATTAGGGGTATTATTCAATTTTTTTTTAGGGTTCTTCTTCCTTTTCCTTCTTCTCCTTCTACAACCGCCGCCGTGGAATCATCTAGCCATCTGAGAGTGCCATCAACAGAGGATTTATTTCTTTTAGTGGATACCCAAACAGGCACTTCATCCGCCAAAGAAACCCATAAATCTGGCTTCATAGAAGATATCATTTCCATGTAGTCGACAGGTTTGATATGGAAAAAAGATGCGATAAACAGAAAGCAATATCTGAGCCTTAGCATCACAGTCACATTACATAACCATGTAGGAAAAGGTAGGGAAAGGGAAAAGACCAAATGACGACCACAAGGAGTATCAAAAGAAGCTCCAGTTTTATTAGTGCTTTCATATTCTGGAAGGGACAGCAGCGAGAATGTGTTCATGGAGACCAAGCATTTGGTGCACTCCTCCGGTGTTAGATATTATTCGAAGAAGCTGAGAAATTTTTTATGCCCATCAATCAAACATGAAGGAAATTGCAAAAAATTTGACAAAATCGAGTGGTAAAAACAAAAAACAAAAAGTAGCAGACTAACAAATTATAGGTAGAATATATCTCTCTCTCTTGCAGGCGATGGTTGCCACTGGAGACAGAGATTGTCGACGACGACTTCCTTGCGAGACGATGGCGAATGTGGGACACTCTGAGGTAGTAGGTAGCATTGGAGGAGAACAGCGGCGGCAGTGACAGTGGAGGTGAAAGAGGATAGCAGTGGCAGTGGTGGAGGAAATGAGTTTTGAAGAAGTCCACGGCGGCGGCTGTAGAAGGAGAAGAAGGAAAAGGAAGAAGAACCCTAAAAAAAAAAAAAAAAAATGAATAATACCCCTAATTTTTTAGTTATTATAATTAAGCCCTAATAAAATTTTTAAAGTCATTAATTATGAAATTACCCCTGTAAAAAGTCAACTTAACGGTCAAAATTTCAAGTTAACGGTCAAAGTTAACAGAAGTGCTATTTTAGAACAAAAAAAAAAAAAGTTAGAGTGTCACTTTAGGTTGAAAAAAAATTTAAGTGCAAAAGCTGAAATCTGAAAAAGTTCAGGTGTCACTGGTGCACTTTGCCCAAATAATAATAATAATAATAACAACATATTTTGGAATAATGTTTATTCTTTAAATTTATTTTAAAACAATAATTAATATATATATCATATTATGACAAGAAGGTTCATATAAATTAGTAATAATAGTCCAAGATTAGGGCAGAACTTACATATAAGCCCATTCTTAAATAAGGGCAATATAGTATTTTTACAAAAAAAATTTATTTGTCGTACGTCGAAATTTTACATATTTCTTTTGTCTTGTTTTCGACATATCTATACTTGTACTTGTGTCAAAAAAAAAGAAAAAGAAAAAAGAGACTATATATTGAATTGAACCCATAGACTTTGATTATTTATTGACTGTTTTATCATTTGTTGAATTAAAGCATTAAGGCGAAGTTTTAAGGATCTTTCACTTCTTTGACTTTTAATTTGCCAGAAAGAGAACCATTTCTTATTTAAGACTAAGAGTTTTTTTCTTTTTTTTTTTTGACCAGTGGTATCCCGCCAAATTAATTCACTCGAGGAGGCCCAATAATGCGAAAATATCTTAAACTGTAGAACACTCGAGTGAGGTTACCCCTACATCTCTTGGCAAGTCAAGAGGAAAAAGAGATTCGACCCCTAGACCTCTTGGCAAACCAAGAGTCCGAGAGAAGAAATTTGATCAACATGTTTAGGAGAAGTTCTTCAAGACTCGGGAGATCTTGAATAAAAAAAAAAAAAAATTAAAAAAAATATATACAGAGAATGAATATTTATATATATATATATATATATATATATATGTATGTATACAAATTGAAAGTTTTGTGGGTTATGACACACATCGGGTGGCATGCTATTGTTGAGTTGACAAATTAATGGCCGACGTAGGAATTGACCATTTGACGGTAATTTGTGGAACAAATTAAGAAACACAAGATATGTTTTTGCCTGCTTTTGGAATTTGATATAATTAAGAGTCATTTCATACATATTCACATTTATGCATATGATGTAATTTATCAAAAAAAAAAAAAAAAAACATACATATGATGTAACGTAAAAATGGATAGCAAATAATTACAACCTCTCCAAAAATGACAAGTGTTTTTTTAACCTCTAGTCTAACCGTCATTTTTGACGTAGTTTTACCAAATCCATTATTGTCTAATGTATTTATTTTATTTTCCTTTTTTTTTTTTTTTTTGTGACATTTGATTTGAATTGCATGCTAAACGAGTCATCCGTCATCCAAGAGGTAATTAAATTGTTGGAATGGCAAAATCAATATCACTTCATTCATTCTCCATATCAACACAATATAATATACGGATACTTACACAAAAAAAAAAAATATACACGGATATATATATATATATATATATCTATTAGGCAAATTAACATAAATATTGGTCCTTGCATTAATTTTTTAGTGATATTAGTCGCTGAATTATGATAAATTGTATGGAATTGGACATTCCGTTAAATTTTTTTTTTTTTTTAAATTGTCCAAGAACATTTTAGTTATTTCACAATAATATTATACAAAATAAAATTATATTATTGATACAAATATATATATACATATAGTCATTTATCTCATTTTCTTCACCGTACATATATATATATTGGCTTTTTTTTTTGTGTAATGTTATTATGAAATGAATAAAATTTCCTTAGATATTTTTTTTTTAAAAAAAATTAACGGTAAAATAAAAAAAAATTAATGGAAGGACCAATCTCACACAATTTAACATAATTCAAGGACCAATGTCACCAAATAACCATAGTTTAGGGACTATTTATGCCAATTTGCCATATATATTATGATATATTGTCTCACATTACAAATATACATAGATATGTTACAAAATATAAATATGGGTCTAAATATTTATTGTCAGTTCGGAATATCTCTTTTGGAATAGCAATGACGATATCAAGTAATTGACCATAGATGTCGTCAAACCTATAATTGCGTTCACAAGCTCACAAGTCTGGATCGTGACATATATTATCAAAATAAGGTGCTGGTCTAATTGATGTGATTGCTCTTTCTTAGATATCTTTATATGACTTGTTAAATAAAAAGTCCTAAATTCAATTTACATTAGAGATATTCTTGTGCTATATTTTCTTGATCTATTGTAGTATTAGAGATCTTTTCTCATCGATTCTTTCTGAATTAGTTGATAAAAATATTAAATTATCAAATATGTATGTATATATATGTATTACTAATAATTAGTAGATTTTCGAATCTCCTTTAACATAATTTAAAATTTAAAATTTTATATATAATTAAATGAATGTTGAGAGAATTTGTCTGTTGAAATTATAATATCTTATTCGATTTAGCTCTAAATTAATTGAATTGAAAAGTAATTATTAAATATTAAGAGTGTTAAGACTAAACATATACACACACACACATATATATATATATATTAAAATTTTTGAGACTCTTTCGGCTCTAATATAAATCGAACTTATGACTTTTTGGATCATGAGTGTTGTTGTTACTAACTGAGCTAAATCATCTTCTCACATACATACATACATATATATATATATATATATTTATTTATAGCAATAAATAAATAAATAAATTATACTTACAATTTATATATGTTGAAATAACTTCTTTTATAATTTATAATAAAAACTGTTTATTGTATTTTTTTTCTTAAAATTATTTGTACGAAAATTTGTGGGGTATAAATATCTTTTTTTCAGGATTCTGCCTTTGGTTTTATTGAGTCATATGAGAGACACCAATATAAACTTACAGTATTGTGAATTAGTGCCGGCCTCTGAGGATTGCCCCATTCTTTTCATTTTTGTACTTTTACTATTACTTAGTCAAAACAAAAAGGATCAAACATATATATATATATATATATATATATATATAATAGTTGTATTGGGGGTATCAAAAGTGTAACATAAAATATAATAAATAATAAGAAATTTCGAGCATATGTTTTAAAAGAGAAAAAAAAAAAAAAAGACAAATAAAAATATTCTATAATGATAATTTTCTTGACAACTTTAAGTTATATTTGAATAAGCGTTTTATTGGAAAAAAAAATAGTTTATTTGAGACAAACTTTCATTCAAAATGAATATTATTTACTATTTTTTTAAAATTGAATTTTATGTTGGAAAAAGTGAGGTTAAATATATAGGTTTTATTGGTCTAATGATTGTGTGTGTTAGAGAATGTTTGCTTTGGGAAAAATGTATGAGAATGATTCTATTAATAAGGTGGGACCCACAACTTTTATAGGTATGTTTTTGGGGACAAATTTTTTTTCAAAAGAAAAAGGTGTCCAAATGTGCTGGTTTATAGGAGACAAACATTTTTCACTCAAGTTGAAAGCTTGTCCAAATATAGCCTTAGTCATTTAAAAAAAAAATTACATTAATGAGGTAAATTTCAAATTATTATTATTATTTAATTTTTAAGTTTTAAATAAAATTATAAATTAATAATGTAGTCCTTTTTTACAAAAATTCGGGCACTCTAAAATACATATATTTAAGGTTTATTATGCTTTCGGTCAATTAAAAAAAAAAACAAAAAAAGGTTCATTTTACACATTAGTCTCAATGAAGGCTATTTACAATAGTCGTCGTTCTTGAGACTATTGTTCATTACTCTTTCATATCAAATATGTTTATTTAATTATTTAAAAATGAATAAAAAGTTTAAATTATTTAATATATACAATGACAAATTTATCATTCTTTTCTAAATGAGATAATTTAAAATTATAATCTTTTAATAATTTTTTTAAAAAAAAATATTTATAATACTAATTTGTAAATTCACATACAAATGGTTTAAAAAAAAATTAAAAAATATTTTGTTATTAAATATTTTTAAATAATACATATTAATAAATATTCGATGATTTAATCCACCACTTTGAACATTTGTTACATGATCTATGGAAGAAGAGGTTGATATAATAGAGCATGTTATACATACTTTGATTTTTTCAAATCCAACTAAATATACTTAAAAAAAGAAATACTAAATTATGAAATCTCTAAGTTAACTTATATATATATATATATATATATATATATATTTGTAATTGATGATATTCATGTGAAATGCTTAAAAATTATTAAATAGCAAAATAATTTTGATTTTTTTCATCAAAATTTCTAAAAGATTTAAATAGTTACATGTTTTATGTCATTTTTTTTTTCTTCTTAATCTGGATACTTTTACTATAAACACGATTTAAATTAATGATATTTATAGGTGGGAAAAATACTAATATTTATCATTTTTCTCCTATAAAATAAGTCTTTTTATTAGTAACTTGGTATTTTCATTGACTAATCCGATATATATTTATGGAAAAACCATCAAAATCGCAATATATAACATAAATGTAACACTGGCATTAGGGGCATATATAGACATATATATGTGCACTAGTTTAGCTTTGATGTGAGATAAAGACATTTTTAAAAAAAAAAAAAATTATATAATCCCATATTGAAAACACAATTCATTCCATTGAGTAAAGACTCTTCTTATGAAAAGGTCTACATCTCTTATGTATAATAAATAAAATATATATATATATTACTTTTAAAATGTACGCTCTTAAATATTGATAATAATAATAATAATAAAAGGGTTAGTTTAGTAGTAACATCCTCACTTATGATTATGAAAGGTTATGAGTTTGAGACATGTCAAAGGCGAAAATGACTCAAAATTTTAAAATAAAATAAAATAATAATAATAAAAGGGACTAAAAATTAAAAATAAAATAAAAAAAAAGTTTATTCACGTTGACTAAGTTCGATTGCAATTGGAGATTTTGAAACTTTGACCGTTGACTTTCCAGAAACATTAAAACGGGTATGGAAATTAATTCAGTTCGTTCGTTAGGTAGAGATCGTTTTATTGCACAACATATGATATGATACATATACATATATATATATATAATTATATGGGCTTTGTCTTCCATCTTTTGCGTGTTTGTTGACTAAATAACGTAGGTATATATAAATGGCCTATTCTAGGCTTTTAATTTGGTTTGGTTGGTTATCCTCTCAAAACCACTTAAACATATATATATATATATTTATTTATATTATTATCATTTTCTTATACTACATATTCCTTTTATTTTCAAAAAATATATTAGGTCATACGATATTTAATTAATTACAAATATTTTTTTAGTTTTTTTTTTTTTTTTTTTTTTTTTGTGAATTAAAAGGCAAGGGGGGCAGAAGAACTGAGTTGCCATCTCCAACTAGGGAACCACCTCGCCGATTCGCCATAGGGGTTAGGCTCACCGGGAACAAACCCAACTAAGTCACCATAACCCCATCAAGGTGACAAGGGGACCACTGCTCCTCCCACACGCAGAGATACAGGGTCTACTAACGCAAGTGCTTTAGTTTAATAAGATTCGATCTCTGGATCTCCCGAATGGAAGTGTAGAGCTAGTTCTACTTGGACAACCACCTTGGTGGTAATATATAAGATATTTAATTATAATATTTTGTAAGATGTTGAATTTATATCTTTAGTTCTTCTATATAATATTTTGCGTACGAGATTTTGACGAATATAAAAATATACATACATAGATTAATATATATATATATATATATATATATATATATATACATATCTACACCTTTATTTATTGGTATGATCATTTTTAATGTAAAAGTTAATGTAAGTTTTTTTTTTTTTTTTTTTCCAGTAAAAGTTATATTATGCGGACACAAATTAAATCAAATTCGAATTAATCGACACCGTAACTTTAGGTCTAACAAAACAAAATTATGATTTTAAAAATTAGTACGTGTTATGAGGATTATATTCTAAACATGTCGACAAAACTTGGTGCATTGTTTTCTTAATGTGTAGTTGAACTACTGGTTTGTTTAGGTTTGCATGGAAGAATCTAAGTTGGTGTTCCTAAATAATTTTTTTTTTTTTTTTTTTTTTTTAAATTTTAAACAATTGAATATTTAGAATTTGTTTTATCAAAATAATATAATGAATATTTTAAAAATAACTAGGATCTTGTTCCAAATAGCAGGCAAATATATGTCTATGATTGAGTTGGTGAGTTGATGATCCAATCAAATGTTGTTTAATTACTTGTATTGGTTTAGTTTAGATTTCATGATATTTTAATGATGTTGTTTCATTAAATATATAAATAAATATTTCTTTCAATATATGTATAAGTTAATATATATATATATATTTCTTTCTTCTTTTTTTTTTTTTTAAAATTAGATATTCTCACTTAAAAATTTTCGAAAGACAAATACATAAAAAAAGACATTTAATATTATAATACATAGTTGAAATGCAATACAATATTGTTCGTAATATGAGTTGAACAATTAAAGATCTTTCACTTGACAAATACCTAAATAAAGAGAGTTACGTCAATCAAGTTACCATTTTATTCTCGAGTTATAATTTACTTTAAAATGAATAACTTAAAATATAAATTAAACAAGAAAGCTCTTGATTTGACATAAATAAGTAAAAACTTTGTGAATATTATGCGAGGTCATAAATTTGACATTCGTTTTGAGCGTTATGTAAGAGTCCATTACACTCGTCTTGGATGATTTAACCAAAAATAAATAAATAAATAAAGATAGTTTACTTATAGTCTATTACCCTAGCAATAGCCCAACTCTATAAATCCAAGAGACTTATCTTTTCAAGTGAAAGCCCAATGGACAAAGTAAAGAATATTTGGATAGTTTACTTATAGTTCTTTACTGGCTATAGCCCAGCCCAACTCCATTACTCCAAAAGAAAAAGAAAACCCAAATGGAGAAAGAAAAGAACCAATATGTTGAAAAGTAAAGATGTTTGAGTCAAGCGGTTGGTCCAAATAAAAGGATTTTAGTTTCTCTTAAATAAAATATTATGTTCGAAAATTATATACAAAAAAATAGATATTAAGGAGAGTTTCTTAGCAAAAAGGGGTCTAATGCTGCTTAATTTCAAATTGATTAGAGTTCAAAGTGACTATTAGATAACCCCAAAGCGTAAGTAAGTTGGTAAAGTGCTCTCCTAGCTTAAGTAAAGTTGTGGGATTGAAATCGCACTCACCTATGCAAAAGCTTACCTCCAGCAAAAAAAGTGACTAGACGTACTTAAGCTACACTTCAGTCATGTGCCTTAATCTTTAGAGTCTTTCCCATAATTTTTTTTTTAAATTAATCAATGAAAATATTAAATTACCAAAAAAAATAAAAATAAAAACCAATATATTGAACATTTATTTATTTTTAAATGAAAATAAAATAGTACTTTATCGAATAAGAGGTTCTCAATTCAACTTATACAGATAATGATTTTATATAACATTGCAACTATATATTATAATTTTGGAATTGTTTGTAAATCCCTTATAGTTTAGTCAATAGAGATGGTGAATCTAAAAAAAAAAAATAAAATTAAATAAATATATTTAAATGTCTACTTTTATCTATTAATAATACTCCCTCTCTTTTTTTTTTTTTTTTTTGAGAAGATTAATACACTCATCATAATAAATTATATTTTTTTACTCCAATTAAACAAGCTAATAATATGTATATATTTTAAATAAAAAATTTACCATACTGATTGTTACTATTTAACTACGTTGTGTCAATTGATGATATGAGAAGTCATAAGTTCAAGACATGATATAAAAATATCTTAAATTTTAAAAAAGGAAAAAAACTACGTTGTGTCTATTTATTTAGTACATAAAAATTTATAGTTAAAAAAACTTATTTTTATCCTTTTAATTTAGAATAATTAGTAAAAATAATACAAATATTTTTAATTTTAATTCCTTTTTTTAAATTTTTTTTAATATAATTGAATTCATGATATTCTTGTGTTCGTTTTTTTCTGTTAATCATGCAAACCGTGGGCATATTAAATAATAATAATTAAAAAAAAAAAAAAAAAAGTTCATCAAGGTATCGTTTAAAAAGTCAAAGGTTGACTTTGCGCGAGAATCAATGGATAAGGTTTAATCTCGAGATCAACTTCATCAGATCGCCAAAACCTCGGGAGCCCACTTTTTCTGAATTAATCCACCCCTTCATTCAAACATTACAACCACAATTTCGAGAAAATAATAATAATAAAAAAAAATTGGAATATTCGAATTTTTTCGCCTTTCAATTATCTAGAAAATTGTAAACTGAAAATATAATTTTTTTTTTCTCTTCCTCTTCTTCCAACTGCCTAACGATTTGGTTTCCCTCTCTGAACAGCGTCGAAAGAGGTGAGTTCATTTCCGGTTTTTCGGTGAATTTCGCGTGTTAATAATGTGTTATTATGAAGAATATGCAATTTTGTTTTTAGTTTTTTTTCTAATTTTGAATTCTATTGCAGCTGTTATGAAATTCGCGGTAAGATTTGTGGTTGTAAACGTTAGATTTCGTCGCTAAGTCTGAAAATTTTGGGTGATTATTGTAAATTTTGCGTGGTGTACGAGATTGAGATTTGTTCTTGGCAGATATTTTTATTTATTTACTTATAATTTTTTGTTGTGGATTCCGGTGTTAGTATCTTTTCGGCTGGAAATATGGCGGGGATTATGATGGAGAGGACGTGATTGTTTTAGTGTAATTATAGTACAAGAGTTTTGAGTTTCTGATATAGAATAGTGAATTATTGACTTTTTTTTAGGAGGATAATCTATAAATTTAATGGAATAGAGGGAAGTAATTAGATCTGAATCTGTATGCATATCTTAGATTTGATTCTGAACTTTTGATGGCTCCCTTGTGGATGGTGACATTTTAAGTCTTATTGTAGTTTGTTTCAACACACTTCAAATCGGCTAGTGGATTACAAAACTATAATGTGAAAGAAAATTTGTTGTTAGGGTACTTGGAGTTGAGATATCATGATTATTGTGTTCATTTATCCAACGTATGTAGTTTATTGTTTATTTTGACTTGTGGCTTATGAAAGCAAGTGATTTTGAATCGTTCTCCTTTCCTGTAGGAACTTTATAAAGAACATAATTTGATCTGGTGTCTTATGATAATTAAGCATGAAGTACTTGGAATACACTCCTCTTGATCGGTATGTTTTCGTTCTTATTGTAGTTTCCATCATAAATTTATTATTTTGTTCACATGATGCGAGCATTGGTCTATTTCACACTTGTCTTCTCAGTGTAATTTCTGTTATCTACTTACATTTAATTTCATGTTTGATATGTTTTTCAGTATCAATGACTTCTTGAGTCAGGTAAACCTTGGAGAGCGCTCAATCAAAGGTTGTCTTGAGGCTTACTCTTGTAAGTGTTCTTACAATGATTTCGAGAATTGTGTCTTCATCTCCTCTTTTGCTTTGTTCCATAGCCCTTTCCAGAATATGCTTTTACCTGGTTGACATCAAATTGTGTTTATGTTGAACTTGCCCAGGCAAACATACAGGAACAGACAAGAAGCTGTCACTTAGTCTTGAGAATGAGGTGATTTTAGTTGGAAAAGAAAGAACTTTGTCTGTTTGATCTTTATATTCTATTTTGTGCTAAATACAGTCATAGTAAGGGGAAAGCAGTTACTTGCCAAAGTTTTGCTTCATATTTGTTTCATTTCCTCTTTTCCCTGAACTATAATATGATTATATGACTTAGTTTATGATCTTGAGATACTGAAACAGTAAGAGAGATAGGTTAATATGCTTGTTTCAATGCTAACAAAAGAAAAACCATAGTTAGTGGGGGCAAGTCTGTGGTGTCTGTTCATGGAACACACAAACAATTGTAGAGCTCTAAGTCCAGGAATTAGGATAACTGAAACAACTTGAGCATTTTTTTTTTTTTTTCAAAAAAAAAAAAAAAAAAAATTATCTGGTTTCCTATTTTACCTTCCCCTAATCTGAACAAATATTGTCTGTATTATTTCTTACAAGTTTTCCAGGATGTGTAGTTCATTTTCTGTCTCAAGACTCACAGGTATCTCAAAAAGCTGTATTATGAATTTTATTATTATTACCGTTTTTGTTGATGCAGATTCTTGATTATCTTGGAAAGTCTTCGGACACAGACCCTTCTTCCCCTGTGGAATATGCTTGTATATCGAGGTTTGACCTAGTTATGTGTATTTTATCTTCTCGTTGTTTCATTACTATATTATTGTTATTAACTGATTTCTGAATCTACATATACCAGCCGCAAGACCTTGATATATCTGCTGCTAACTCTCTATCACATGTATCCAGATTACGACTTCAGGTAACTCTGTATCTTATGGGTTTTATGTTCATTTATTGTGCATGCTACTGACAAAGAGGCTTATGGGTAATGTCACTGTCAGCTTCTTTGGCGACTTGGCATCCCACAACATAATCCTCTCTTTATGTAGCCATGGGAGTGTTGTCAGAAGGTTTGACAGACAGTTCAAATAACTGTTGCTCATCAAGGAGCTGAGAGTTCAAGTCTCTCCATTTCCCAAAACTGATATTGCATTGTCTGTCTTACCTAATAAATATACTTCTATTATGAGATGATTGATATTGCTACAATGTTAAAATTGATATCATTACAATCTGCCAACTTTGTGCTTTACCAGTGCTGTGAATGCTCACCAGTTTTTCACGGAAGAAAGCTGGGATAGTTTCAAGCAGATTTTTGACATCTATATGTTTGAAGCATCAAAGGTATTTCTGATTCATCTTCTGATTCAGTTGCCAGTGCTTGTTCTTTAGTGAACCAAGTGCTGTTGGGACATTTTCTCATTGTTACAATATGCCAATGTTATGCTCTGTGGTGACAACCTCAATCTGAGAACTATATACCTTTGCTGGAGGTCTTTGGCTATATCTGTATGCTTGGATACAACATTTTTTTTCCTTTTATTTTGATTATTAACTTTTTAAGTCGATGTCTGAATTCTATAATCAAGCTCCTTTTTCATTTATACTTTTTTTAAGGTGCATCACACCTTTGAATGTTGGTTGATTATTGATGTTTCATTGCCCACTTCTGCTTCCCTCATATTTTTCTCCAGAGTTTATTAGTCATATTTTATGATATCCCAAGGATTTTCTCATTTTTCAGTCTAGCGATTGCTTACCTTTTGGTGTCTCTATAATTCCTACATTCTATCTGCAGGAATGGCTAGAGGCAAATGAGGGCAGCCCCCTATTGGATACCTTGTATAAGGCTTTAGATGAGGTGTGTTCCTTATTAGGAGAGCTGAAAAAATAAAAAAGTGGAGAATATCATAGCTGTGAGGTTTATTGACATGATAGAAATGCAGGTTGTGAAAATAGCAGAATGTGAAATATATAGCTACAACCCTGAGGCTGATGCTGATCCCTTCCTTGAGAGGGGAGCCATGTAAGTTTTAATATTTATTTCTAATGAACAGTAACACTGTTGGTCTCCCAAATTTATATGACAGGCCATGTTTCCTTTTTCCAGATGGTCATACCATTTCTTCTTCTACCATAGGAAGCTTAAGCGCGTTGTTAGCTTCCATTTCAGCTGCATAAGGTATTGTAGTTTCTAATTGTGGTTTGCAAAATTGCTTAGCGAGCGTCAATGTTCATGCATCTCTTGATTGGCATTTCTTGCAGCAACTTGGCCGTTGAAAGTTTTTTAAGTGATGAGCTTCACTACGAGGAAGATGTCCAAATATTTGATGGCATGGACATATGATCTGACTCTTAGCTTCTGTTCATATGTTGATATTGTTAGGAAAGCTTAGTATCAACATCTTGTTGTGTAATTGTAGGGCCTGAATATGCTAGTAAATAATGAAAACAAACCTGTGTCACTTGACGGTGCTGACTATTTAGCTTGATACTGTCGTGTAGTTTGTACAAGTTTTGTTAGCATGCTTTGATTCAATTTGGTAGTTTCTATGTACTCTTTTCTTTTCTGCCGAAGTACCAAGTTGTACCACTTGTGTGTATCATCAAGGATAAATTGGTTGCAAAATTCATTAGATTGAAGACTAAATCATCAAATTTTCAATTTGATATGTTCTTTTTGCTTGTAAATCTACTTAATAGTTGTTGTTTTTTGTTAATCTAAAAAGGATGAGTTTTGCCAATTTAAGGACTTTTCTATCAAAAGAAAATATTCGAGAAAAAAAAAAATCTCCATAACCTTTCACTTTAGTATCTATGGAAGACAGAGTTTTGTCAATAAAATTAATATATAGATATATATATATATATATATATATATATATATATGTATAAGAGCTGTTTTCCACATTCACCCAATTAATCCACTAAATTTTGCTTAATCAGGATTGAAGACACTTGTTAGTTCATATCCATTTCCTCCAATATTATAATTGATATAGTCCTTCCTCCTCATTCATAAGACATATGTGCCAATCCTTAAACCCTAACCTTTGAAAATAGTAATAATGGAATCTGCTAAAGTGTTGCACGTGGGCTACCCAAATCCCCTTAATAATTATTGCGTTTAAAATTTTTATTTTTTCTTAATTAAATATAATTAAAAAGCATTAATCATTTAAAAGCATCCAAATGTTAAGCATTTCCTTGAGGACACTGTCAAACTTTACTTTAGGAAATAATAGATCAATTGTGGAAGATGATATACGTGGCTTAATACCACCAATAACATATATATATATATATATTCTGATTGATGTCTAATAGTTTTTTATGCAATTGTCACGATTCGAACACACAAATTCATGTAATGATTATAAATTTAGTGACAATCGTTTATACGTACTAAAAGAAATATTTGAAATTGACAATAATTATCTAAATTTATATTTATATTTTATATCATATTTTTACACATATCGAACAGAATATTGGAATAACAAAAGTGAAAGCAAGATTATTTTGTGGTCTTGTCTCGTATAAAAGAGTACGAAGAGAATGTGTTTATAGTGGTTTTCCTTTCTATTATTTTTTTTCCCCTTTTGTTGATAGGGTATCTGGTTTAATTAATTAATTAATTGTGATTAAGATATTGCATTACGTCAAAAAGATTTGGAACAATTAATTAATGGAAGAATGGAATTTTACAGATGCAATTGAAGAATATTCATCACTTTATTGATTAGCTCCATCCATTTCATGCAATATATATATATATACTGGTAAAATGAGAATTGGGAGGTTTCGATATAATTGATGGAAAAAAAAAATAAAAATTTCAGTCCATCAATTCTGAATTAATTATAAATTAATATTCAATATAATTACAGTGACTAAAATCTTATATATACGAGTATATAATATATAAATTTATATATTTATTTTTTTTTGTCGTCGACCACAGTATTCAAGCAGGTCTCACCACAGTGGGAAGGTACTAATTTGTTGGTCACCCTAATAACACACCTAGCAATAGTGGGGTGAGGCTCTCAATCGAAATAACTACATACATAAAGATTCAAATTCCTTCACTTAAATGAAATAAAGTTGCAGACCACTTCAACCAACCCTAAGTTGGTCTCTATTTACCAATCTATATATATATATATATATGTATATGTATGTATATATACGTGCATGGCATAACATGGGTGGGCAAAAGTCATTCCTAGATGAAAATGATGCGTGCTAGCTATCATAGCAAAGAATATATATATATATATATGTAAAGAGAACTTAATTACGCTACATATCCTTTCCACGTACACTCTATAAACTCAATCAGCTGTATGTTTCACTGTATGATATGAGAAAATGGTGTCTCCTTCTCATTGATTGGAAAATTTCTCTTTAAAAGATTTCTCAATATTCTTATATGTAATCATCAAAAAACTCAAGTTAGATCATATATATATATATATATTTTAATTTTTTTTTATACATAAATATTCAAATTTAATATTTTATTTAATATTTAATTCTCTTAATTAGGTAGCTTAAAATCATGATTATGTATGTACAACTGTTTAAACATAAAAAACGAGAATTTATTTCTCAAAACAGATATACTTAATTTGGGTAAACATGAATTAGTTTAGATGTTAACGTAATTTAAAAGTATAGTTTATAATTAAAATTTTATAGTTAAGAAATCTTATTATACTAAAAGAAATATCTTGAATTCACAATAAGTATTTAGATCTATGATCACATATTCAAGTACGGGTATCACACCCTAGTAAAAATGACCCAATTAATTAAGTCATTCTTGGCAGCTCTCCTGCAAGTGACTAAACACCTGATATCTGCATCATCATGTTCAGTTCACACACAACACATATATACACACAAACACAAGCACACACACACACACACACACACATATATATATATATATATGTATGTATTTATGTATGTATGTATATTAGTTATTAGTTTTTGGGATTTTCTTCCTTCCTCACTTCTGCTCAATAGTATGGAATGGACAAACCGCGGGCATGCAAATGTCCTACGGCTCTTCACCCTAAAGTTGACAGAAAGTTGTGATGTATTTGCTTTCTTTGTTAATTATTATTTATATATTCGTGTTTTGTGTTCCTGTTTATATGTGAGACAAAGTGTATTAAATGATTACATTTAATTTATTTATATTAATTACATTTAAAATTTTAATATATTTGGTGGGAAACATTTTATTTTAATTTTTTAAATTCCAAATTAATTAGATTTTAGTAATTTTAATTTTTTAAAATAAAAAATATCAAAACAAGAATACGAACATATGTAATAATTTTTAGTTATTTAATATCTTTAAATTATTTTTCATCCACAAAAATTAAAATTATTAAAATATAATTTATTTAGAATTTGAAATATCAAAATACAATATATATATATATATATATATATGTATCACAAAATTATATATCAAAACTTTACATATTTAAAACAAAATTCACGAATATCCTATCAATATTCATAAAATGACATTTTTTCACATAAAAATAATGCAAACCTACCGTTAAATTTTTTCATCCTTAATTTGTTCAGTTTTAAACTTTATGTGATATATGGTATATGATAAGATTATATATATATATATCATGAGTTATAATAAGATTCATATGATACATAGTATATGTACAAGAACAAAAAGTAACACTAGAAAATTCTTATCATGAGTTATGATAAGATTCATGTGTATATATAAATACACACACACACACACATATATATACATATATATATATATATATATATATATAGATGTACGAGTTTTGTAAAGTTATAAATATTATCCTTGTGATTAGTTAAAAAAAAAAAAAAGAAACGAAAGAAATATAGCATAGTTTAGTTCTAGAATTTGTAAATACAATTTCCCAAAACACAAAATTCCATCATGAA
>JAXGGT010000172.1:1242201-1254330 GCA_035583425.1 Marsdenia floribunda | reverse complement strand
GTGATCGATTCTGCGGCATGTTTTTCTCTTCTTCTGGGGCATGCATATTTAATTTAGTCGGAGAAGACGTACGTATAGCAGATGGCGCAATTTCACCCACCCCTCAAAAACTACCCTATCATTCTAAAACATCTAATATATATATATATATATATATATTAATAAGGTTTTTAATTTGGAAAATTGGCATAAATAGTCCCCAAACTATGTCCATTTGGTGACATTGGTCCCTGAATTATGTTAAATTGTGTGGGATTGGTCCTTTCGTTAAAAATTTTTGTTATCCTACCGTTAATTTCAAAAAGAAAAAATAATTGTCTAAGAGAATTTTAGTCATTTCATAATAACATTATACAAAAAAAAAGGCCAACGTATATGTATATGTGTATGGTGAATGAATGAGAGAAATGGCTATATGTATATGTATTTGTATCAATAATATATTTTTCTTTTATATAATGTTATTGTGAAATGACTAAAATGCTCTTAGATAATTTTTTTTTAAAATTAGCGGTAGGATAACAAAAAATTTTAACAGAAGAACCAATCTCATACAATTTTCAGGGACGAATGTCACCAAAAAATTAATCTAGAGACCAATGTCACCTAACAGTCATAATTTGATAACTCTTTATGTCAATTTGCCTTTTTAATTTTTATTTACATTCAAAAAACTATTATTAAATTAAATTTAAAAAATTATATAATTAAATGAACTCGATACAATTATTATTATTATTATTATTTTGGTTGGTACGATACATTTATTATTGTATTATGTCATATCTAATCTATCCGTACCATTTTGAATACTTTGAAAGATATTTTTTTTTTAATATGTGGTGGATGTGCAAGGAAATAGATCCAAATAATTGTTGCTCTTATACCTACTTCTCTTGGATTCGGTCCAGAATCCTTAGACAATTGTAAACATGCGAATGATGATAAATCTGATGATTTTGTATTGTTTTTGGGGACAATATCCCACATGTTGTTTTTGAATGTCCTTTCTTATTAACAGTAAAATGCAATCATGAGAGAGAGAGATGATAGATATGCAAATGGGTGGAGGAAATAGAGTTCCTTTTTCTTGCTTCACTTCTCACAGGGAAAAAAGAAAATACTGTAGTAGGAAATGTTCTCAATAGATTAATTCCTACTTAAATCGAGTAGATTCCTTTTGGGAATTAAGTTTTGATCCCAAGTATTTAAAAGACAACTGCATTTCCTGCACTAGGCCAAAAAAAAAAAAGTGGTTCTCTGATCTGCCAAAAGACCATCTTAACTAGGCAGCAAATTTCCTACTTGAAAATGGTGGAAATATTCACCATGGAAGTGCCAGCAGAATACAAAGGTCCAATGCTTGTAGTCATTTCTGGATGCAATGCAAGGACTCACTCGAGAGCCTTGTAAATGGAGGGTTATATGCACTTATAATTTGTCCCAGTTGTCCTTATCATTAGCTGTCCATGGAATCTCCCACCACCACCTTTAGAGATATACATTCTCGCCGTAGATTTTCATGAGTTGGATTCGGGATTTTGACATCAGTGATCGATTTCCTCACCATAACTTTTTTTTTTTTTTTAATCAAATATCATTATTATATTCAAGAAGAATCTAAAAAAAAAAATTCCTTAAAACTGTAACACATAACTAAAATAATACAAAATCATCCCAAACATAAATCAAACTCAACATTACACATTTATCAAAAAAAACTCAACATTACACAATCGACATTAAAAAAAAAAACAAAAAAAATCACAATAATCAAACTCCCACCTTATTTTTGTATTACAAACATTCATAACGTCCAAAATAAAAATTTTATAATTAATAAATAATAATAATATTTACCTCATTTATATATATATATCATATATAAAAGTATAAATAAAATAAAATAAAATAAATCCAACAGAATCAAGATACCGCAAATTTTCCCTTCCCCATCTGATAAACTGTTTTTTCAAATCTGAATTTCCTCGGAATCTATAACTTCTTTAATAAAAGGGTTATTAACCCTACAAAAACAAAACAGAGTAAGAAAATAAGTTTCTAATAAAATAATATCTATTATTGAATTTAATCGCAAATAAAATCCAAAATATAAGGTAATTTTGTATATCAGGACACCAAAGTGATCATATAATTGCACCTAACGCTTAACAGAAAAATATTATAGGATATCAAATCTTGGCTTCGCTAATGTCTCAACGTGAAAGGATTGAACACACAAAAGAAAAAGGGAAAACGTCGTCATAAACACACTCCAGCCTACACATGCAAGGTGTAGTTGGATCAGGTTATGTCTCTCTCTCGCATATCAGGTACAACAGCAACCAAGAATGAACTGAAGAATCTTCATATACATAGTCCCCACCCCCTACTCATACAGGGAGGAATGTAAAATGATTTATCTACACAATACACAAACTAAGTAAAAAGAACATTATTGTCTGTAATATCCACTCTGGTTAGGAGGCGGATATGGAGATGAGGTTGGAATGGTGTAAGGAGGCCTGGGCATGGATCCTGGTTGCGGTGGAGGTGCACCATAGTACGGTCCACGCCAACCAGGATAAGCAGGTTGGCCATACTCAGGTGTCATGGGGGGGTGTGGTTGATGTTGGGGAGGTGGTGGATATGGGGGGCTGGAAACAGGCACATGGTATGGAGGTGCTTGTTGAGGCGGAGCATAAGGGGGATTTTGAGTATACCCGGGCATGGTCGGCTGTGGAGGGGGTTGGTATGGAGGAGTTTGGGTATGTGAAGCACTGGGCATGTTCCCAAGATCTGTTTGCTGTTGGGGCATAGGTCTCTGAGGCTGTCCAATTGAAAGATAAGAAGTGTAAGCACCAGAACTTTTACCATCACGAAAACTGAGACCTGAAATCTGTCTCTGGACATCATCAATCATTTCTCGGCACTGAATATTTCTTGTCATGATAAAATCATTACACTGCTGCTTTATATTTGTAATTGCATCCTGTTTTAACAGATAAAACGAGTGAGTGAACTAATGAACAAAGAAGCAGCTATAACTAGCAGCAGCTTCAAAAAGTTACTGTAAGAAAAAATCAAGCAGAACACGATTTAGCCTGTAATCATTACAGGCGACCATAATATAGCCGCACTAAAGAAAGAGAGATACCCAGTCTCAAGTTTTGTGAACAAACTTGAAGACAATCTTAATCACATGAACATAAGAGATTTCAGAAGCATCATTCCTCAATACAAAATCATCTAAAATTATGAACAAAGAAGGTGAGAAGAACCCTGGTATGCATAGGTTAAATTATTTATTACTTCCTAATTTGATCCATCAATATCCAATAATGAAGTTTATACCAAATTGGATTCACCCCCAAAAGAACTTGTATAGAAAATTTCATACCTGAAGAGTAACATAGAACTTCAGTCCTTCATTGATGTTCTCCTTAATTTCTCGAAATTTCGCTATTGCAGCCTCTATCTGCTTATAGGTCTTTTCACGTAATGCTGGAGATAAATGAGAAATAGTGTTCAGTTAAATTCATGCCCTTAAGAACAAGACATTGAGAAACAGCTTCAAGCAATATCATGATTAATGCAAACTTCTGCCTCATATTGAATCTCCAAGCTACATCACGAAATGGTATTTACAATCTGGCGGATGCTCATTTTACATACTCAGGTCCTATATTCTGCCATCTTTTCTCTTATTTTTCACATAGAAAGAGGATGTAATTTTTCACTAAAAAGGAAAAAAGAAGAGTGCAGAATATGGCTACTTTTAACTTTAGCAGATCTGATTTAGAAGCTTGTCCACGCTTTATGAATCAACTTTAATTTACATTTAAACAGACATTTTGGAAAAGATTGGATGCATAAAAGACAAAAAATCAAAAATAAACATCTAAATTAAGAAAAACATGAATATAAAAGAAATATACAAGGCATAAAAGCTTCAAAATAAATCATCATAAAATAAAACCATGCCAAGCCAAATAATGAGTTTTAAGTCTTCCAAAAACACAGGTGCCCATACAAGACTACCCACGTGCATTAAACTCACAATTCAACAGATAAAAAGAAACTCATAATAGCTCATTAATAATTTTCTATACTCGAAGAATAAGGCATGAGTGCAAGATAATTCGATTTGCAACTGAGAGGAAATAAAACTCACAAACTTATAAACACAGCAAATAAACTTTCAAAAAGTTTTTTGGAAGAAGTGCTCATAGAGGCATACCTTTATAGTCCTCAAGATTGAAGATATCAGCAAAGGCATTATTATCATCCTGAGATGGATGAAAATATTATTATAAGGATTAACAATACAACATGCATAGCTTTCCATAGAAATAACCATGTCCGAACAGCAAATGGAAAGACTACAGAAGAAGATTTTAGAAGCTTCCTTGCATAATGATCACAAGAGAATTAGATATTCAGCTTGCTATTTTAAGGCTAGAAATAAAACTTCAATCAGAGGATGCTCGGTTTAGTATTAAAATTGAAGGGGGGAAAAAGAGAGCAAGATCAGGAGGAAGACAAGGGGAGGGGAGGGGCTGAGGAAAAATAAGGACCTCTCAATATCTAAATTTTGGGCAATAGCTCATCAACCACAAAGATAAGACTAGCTACTTCAATGTGGTTGAAGGATATCTATAAAGCATGGTTTCAAGATATCTGCACACAATCATTAAAGAAAACTCTGAGAAAAACACCCTATGAAGCAGAGAAAAACCTAAGTTTCAAATAAACTCATGTATACTAGTAAAACATGTTTCCAAGGAGGAAACTGCATGCATACCTCTATTTGCAACAAGAGTTGTTCTTGTGCCTTAATATTTTGAGCAATTTCTTCACAAATATGATCATATTTTGCTATCTCCTTTCTAAACAGATCCTCATGTGAACCATTGTATGTCATCAACTTGGGCAGAATATCATCCTGTACCATCACAAGTATGTGCAAGTTAAAAAACCTCTCCAACATTACCATGTCAATCGCTGAACAAAGAGCAGGAAACAGAGAGATACTGCAAAAATAAGCATCACAGAAATCAAACAACAAACACTGAAATAAGATCCCAGTCAAACTAATATCACACCAGTTCTTGCAGTTACTGCCAGCCGGCTGAACATGGGGCATATATCTGTTAGTGGGGAATTCATTTCTTAACTATAGGCGATAAGGGTAAAAAATAACTTAACTAAGGGGCAAGTCTGCTCTTAAATGTTAGTAAATAGTGAAAAAACCATAGTCAAAGGGTATATAAGATACAATCACCATCCACACCATGATTAAAAGACTTCAACCTTTAGCTGCAAGTATTAAGGGAAATCAGCAGAGCATCAAGAAAAGAATAGTTAGAACCCTTAGTTGATGCAGAACAAGGAAACAATCAATAAAATTCTTCGTTCGGCGAAGGTGTTTTGATCTAACTTTGATGTTGGAGATCATGGTTAATAAGTCACTAGCTGGGATATACTCCTCCTTGTTAAAGGTAGTTCCGTCATTTTCAAATTTTCAAGTTCCTTCTAAAGATTCGCAATTTATTGTCACCCATTAGGATTTCTACATTTTGATGATTCACTTCTCACAAGTATCATTCAAAGACATGATTTAGAGTAATCAAAAAATAACTAATCAAGATTAATTATTGAATTGATAACTAATTTGAGAATAAAGGTAGAAACTGAAAAGTTCATCATCCCCTCACCCAGGAAAAAGAAAAAAAATAAATAAAAAGTTCAAGGTTTCAATTACCTTTCTCTTCATCTCTTTCAGCATATCCTCAAGGCCTGCCCTCTGAGCACCAAGGGTCTCCAATTGCCTCTACCAAAATTGGCCATAAAATCGAAATACTAATTAACATAAGGAAGATAGGATGATATCCAATACATAATATTTCTTAAAATATAATCCTGAAATCCAATCTTTATTCACAGCTTGACTAAAGGGAAGGGAAGGTTGAGAAACACATTATTTGACAACTTTCCTTGAAGAAACTTAAGAAAGAAGAGCTTCACGGGGAAATTCAGGTGAGAACTTCAAGTATCAATTTGCAACTGCATATTTTGATCTTTGTACACTTATGGGAAATAATCTAGGAGTTCGAAGCACCCCATGAAGTAGATTAAGGACCTCAAATTTAATGTTGTTGAACTATATATTAGAAGGGCCATTTGGATAACTTAATTTTTGCACAAAAAAAAATTCTAAAAATTTGATGTGTGTTAATTGTATTTTTAATATTTAACTAAATAAATTCAAATTCAAATGCTCAAATTTTAAAAAATATGGCTATCTTGATTTCCCGCCAAAATCTAAATACATTTTTCTACTCTAAAATGTCTATCAAGATTCTCCCGAAATCTTTATTCATCACATCCAGAAACCTAATATCATATGCCCTACAGTGATATAGTTCCCTGCAAGAAAACATACAAAAAAATTGTAGTTCCCGGTCTTTTAGCATATTTCCCAATTTCAAGACAGAAATAATTGCTTCTTTAAAGTCGTGTGTAACATGCTTCAGATAGAATATATCCTTAAAGAATAATTATCCCTTAACTTGATGCACACAAATGTTTCAGTATTATACATGATAAATGAATCTTAAAAGTATTATAACTGCAGATTAACTTACCAAATTCTGTTTAAGGGCTCCCACTATGGCATCTTCATTGGCATCTAAGGACATAATTGGTTTTGCCAGGGTTGGTAAGACAGATTCTATCTGCAAAGGGAACAAGCATGCATAAGGAACAAAAGCGATCAGTTTAATTCCTCACGGAGAACCATAAAATGGTCGAAAATTTTACAAGATAGATGATGTTAAGCTCAAAAAATTTTCCAAAAGTTGAACGTCATAACCACAAACAAAATGCTAGAAATTACTTGGTTGAAAACATAAATTTTACTAGCAATCACATTTGAAAGAAAATATGTTGAACAGGGAAAAACACTGCACGTCTATTTCCAAGCTAAAAACATCTCTCCCAACAACTCATAAATAGCCAATTATTGCAAATAGTATATGGCATTGGTGACAAACATCCAACAAACTATGGAAACATAGATATAAACAGGTGAAACTAGCTTAATGCATATATCACATTCTTTTCAGGGCTTGCTTAAGACATTGGTATCCCAAGCAAGCAAAGTGCTAGACATTGCAAAATCCCTAATTGCTATAGATAAGTATGCTGAAATAAAAAATACAAGCTGGAAGAGGTAGTACATGTCTAATCCCAAGATATAAATAACTCCTAAAAGCTCACAAGCTGCAACTAACAGCAGCTATAATTTGCCAGATAATGTGGCATTGAAGCCAACATCTAACAGGAAAACATGGTAACGTAAATATAGAGATGTGCAGCTTACCGGACGTCGGTCAAGAATCGCCATCATTGCTGAATGATCCCTCACAGATCGTTCAATCCGTCCATCACTTTCTGCTGCCTGCTTCAGATTAGAAGCAAATCTATTTAACCTGTCTTGCAAATTTTTTGTTAAGGTACTAGATTGAGATCTAGTCCAGCGTGCCCCAAATTGACTTCTAAATTGTGCATCTTCCATCGCCTCTTTCTGAAGTAGTTCTTCAGTTTGAACCAATAATTCATGGTCTACCCTTTTCAAATCCCTCAGCTGTTGTAACTCAGCTTCCAAACCAGCTGGGCCCCCACAAACTTGTACTGCCTCGACATCTTCTTTAAGAGCTGTCGGCAGACTGAAATTTCCTTCCAACGCCAAAATTGAATCAGGCAAGTCCATCTCTTTAAGTCTCACTCGTGCCAGTTCACTTGCCTGCTGCAATTTCTCAGCTTGTGTTCTGATGATATCATCTACCATTTCAGTATACCTAGAAAGCAATTTTGCACTGTTGTCGGGAACAAGACTAGCAAACAACTTCTGCTTGCTAGCATCCAAAATCTCATTCATTGGCATGGGCTTGACCATTGAAAATGCAGGAAGGGGTGATAAAGAACTGGCAGGAGGAATTCTCATCAAGTAGACCCTGTCATTCTCCTTTAAAGCTCTCTCGAGGTTGCGATTTAGGTTTGCTTCTAGCTTACTGGTTGCATCAAGGAGCTGTTGAGCTGCCCCCCTTGAAGAAGATTTTTTAGCATCAGACAGAGCACTAACTGCACTCTTCAACCTTGCAATTTCCTCAGCTATCTCTTCCTTCTCATGAAGTTCCAAACTATACCTGTAGCATGCCTCCCCATAAAACAAGGCTGCTTTCAGTTGAACATGTGCTAGCCAATTCTTATCAAAATGCTGGTTCAGAGGTGCAACATGCAATGCAATCAAGGCTTCCTCGTAATAAAGCCCGACCTAATACAACACTACATAAAGTCAATTCCAATACGTACAGCCACAAAACACACATAAAAAAAAAAAAAAAAAAAAGATGTCTTAAAAGACATTAACCTAGCATTTTTCAAGATAGATAATCCTAATAACGTTAGAATTTTCTACAATAGAACCCTTATATCTACAACCTGTCCCATATGGAACCTGATAGTAACGTTATATAAGATAAAGGCTATTCCTTCTAAAAACAAATAAATCCTCCATTCTTACACTCGGTTCATTATAAATCTCATTGCTTTATTCATTTTCTCATATTTAAACTAAAAAATAAGTCAAATGTTAACTTTGCAAATAACAACCCAAAAAGAAATTACGGCAAGTTAGGCAGATGGCTGAAGGAATAAATAATACATATACATATTGGAGTGGAAGAATTGAGCCAAAGTATGGGTATTTGAAATAAAAGAAGGAAATTTCAGGAATTTCCAGAGTTAAAATTTTCAATTTATATATCACTTCAGAATTAAAAAAATAATAATAATAACTCTTGTACTAAATAATTGGAGAAATTGATATTAAAAGACGAGTAGAAGTACAAAAAAAAAGAAGAGAAAAGAATATAAAACACATCATGAAATCCAAGAATAAGACCTTGTCACACATCACAGAACCAAATAATGTAAATGTAGACAAAAAAAAATCATTTAATTTGAGAAAATAAAGGAAATTCATGACATTTTTTTGAAAAAGAAAATTAGCGAATTCATATACACCAATTCAAAAGAAGGAAGTCTATTTACCTAATAACTGAGCAACTGGTACTAAATGACAAGCAGAAAGTTGGGGGGGGGGGGGAAGGAAAAAGAAGAAGAAAAACAATAATGCCTTTGCAGATTTTTTACATTATAGAATTACGTAAGCTTAACACCCTCACTAAACCAGGTGAATATCCCGCATGTATTCTTCCATTTTACAGTACCAAAGCGTTGAAGCATATTGATTCATAGAATAGTCAACATGAACTGCTACAGAGATTGTCAAAGAATCTTAAACTAATACCCACCTCCACAGCTTAATACATTTTCCTGGAATTAGGCACCACAGTAGTTCAGACCATTCAACAAACAAGATGTGTCATTACTAACATATAACAGTTTGTTATCTGCACAGACAAAAAAAAAAAAAAAATGGCTTAAGACTCCAAAACAAACCTGTCTGGAAATCTTTGCACAAACCACTGGAGTGCTCCCTTTAGCAATAGTGTTCTCAAAAACACACTCCTGAGCCTGAGCCAGCATCAATCTCTCCAGCATTCCGGCACACTCAACAGAAACGTCCACAGTCGTGGAGCTCCCCATAGATGCCTTCATTGCAACATTATCCCTTAAAAATGCAAATGCCCCAGCTGCCGCAATATTAGCATGAGATGCTTGCCTCCGTCCCTCAACAGTAGACCGGTCAAAACTCAGCCCTATTTGACTATACACCGCCCCCAAGTTGAATAGTATTGCAGCTTTTTCTGAAGAACGATAATAAATGAAGACAAGAAGCAAATGAATAATGTTCAATCATCTAAGAAAATCAATTATTTGCTGAAGTCTTCATTCACAATTTTAAATTCACAGCCGAACCCCCGAATGGAGCTAAAAAGATTTAACTTTTCAGACTCCAAAGAAATACAGATTCCAAAATTAGTACCCTAAATAAAATTGTTGCATCAATGATGTTAGCAATTGCACTGTCCTTTATTCAATCAATAATTAAAACCAATAACAAATCTTGAGAACTTAAAAGAATTACCTAGATGAATGTTTTGTTGAGCAGCTTTAAGCTTATTCTTAAAAGCATCAAACCAAGTAAAAGTCAACGAATTGACGTGATCTTTATCAGGTGAAATAGGAAACCTCGACTCAACGGCACAAAGGGCTTTATAATAATTCTGAAGGAGATCACGACGAGCAGGGAGAGAAACAACATCTGCAGCCGTATGCACACGTTCAACATCAGACCTATATTGATTCAATGTCTGTAGATCATCTTCTAAATTCCGAGCCTCTCTTTCGCCGTAGTTCAGCACTACGTAGTTTCTAAGAGGCCGATAGAGGTCCAAAGGGGTTGTCTTCTTCTCGAATATGGCTAACATGATGTTCGTGGTTGTGCTTGACGACGGCAACTCCATGATTTTACAGACGGACGGGAATGGAGATCGTTATAAGGGGAGAGAATTGGAACTGCCAATTGGGGCGTGGGGGAAGGAAGGGTTTGTGGGGCTGATTGTGCCCAGGCATTAATGGGACCTTGGCTTTTGAGAACTTGTTTACTTACTCGGAAAGGAATAAAATTATAAAGGAAAATTGCTGAATTTAATCAATATTGATTTCGATTGGTCCAAAAATAAAAATTTATCAAAAATATAGAAAAATTTTCGGACTTAATCTTTAACGATTTACATTTTCTTTGATTTTTTTAAATTTTAATTTTATACAAATTAATTATTTATCTATTATATATAAGATTACATGTCTTACTTCTAAAAGCAAATTTTTTTTTCCTCATAGTATTATTATTGTTTTCTTTAACTTTCTAGAATTGATTATCTTTTTATTTTTCTTTTTTATTATATATATATATATATATATATATTACATTTTATGACTTTATAACTTCATTCTTTGAAATTTATATATATTTATGACTTTTTATAATTTATTAATTTTTTTATTAAGTATTATATATATATATTATATTAGATGTATTAATATATATTTTCATGTATATCTTATATCTTATATATATATAAGATTTTAGAGCAATTTTTTATAAGGTTTATTTTCTTTCAATGGCATAAATTAGTTATTTTGGTATTTTTATTTAATTTTTTTTGAATTTTATCTGTAGGTTTTTTTTTTGGCATTTATAGCAAACAAGTCACGTGTTACCTTTTGTTTACACATGAGAATTTATAAAAAATTAAAACTACAAAAATAAATAAGATTTTTATAAATATCCTGATTTATTTATTATATAATAAATAAAAATTAATTACAAGTAAAAAATATTTTATGATATTAATTAGAAATATTATGATTTATTTATTATATAATAAAAAAAATTACAAGTAAAAAATACTTTATGAAAGTAATATGCATATTTATTTGATAAATATTTTAAAATTTAAATGAATATATTAGAGATATATTTTGTTCAATTCAAAGTACAAAGTATATATTTAAATTTTTAAATAATTATATACTAAATTTTGATAATAATTATAATTTTTAAGCTATTAAAATTTTAAAATAATTATAATTTTTTAAAATTAATAATTATAATTATTTCAAAAAATGTATTTACTTAAATTATCTAAAAATGATATAGCTATCTTATCTAAAAATTGACTTTAAAAAAATATTAAATTCGAGTTTTTACTGTATATTTTAGTATAATAAAGTTCGTTAGATTTTCTACTCTTTTTACTGAGGATTGAAATACTATGCGCGTAAATTGAATGTATATTTCTCGTACATAAATAATATGCATATTTAATATATATATATATATATATATAGTTCATTGGACAAATAAACAGATATTAATATAATCTAAAAATATGATTATATATACACACATATTAATAAAATCTAGATATATTAATATTAAAAAATAAAAACATTAAAATCTAAATTACTTTTCAGGAAAATAGCCGGTTCAGTCTTAATACTATTTTCGAACAATTGGTTCAGTCCCTAAACTTTTTTTTTAGCCAAATTCAGTCCTCAATCAATTTTTAAACTTCCAATGTAGTCCCTTAA
>JAXGGT010000172.1:1220808-1242101 GCA_035583425.1 Marsdenia floribunda | reverse complement strand
GGTATGTATCGGGTACGGTATTTATAGTTCCGTACCCGGACCCAATTAATATTTAATTTTCGGGTACGGATAGGGTCCGGGTACGGGTATGAAAAAACTAGACCCGTACCCGATATTTTTATGATCGGGTCCGAGTAGGGTCCGGGTATTTTGGACCCATTGACAGGCCTAGATGTGGCATGGAACATCACACTCAAGACTTTCTTAGGCTGACGTGGCATGCCACATGTCACATTAATGCTGACGTGGCATGCCACACCACCTCAATACCCTATCATACAAAAAATATTTGTAATACCTAAGAATTGAACCAAGAACCTTAAAAACCAAAAACTCTAACCACTTGTCTATTACAATGTTATGTTCATTATAATGTATTTTATGTTATATATAAGTTAAGCTAATTTTAATCTCTGGAAATATCCTTTTTCTTTATTCATTGTTAGAAAAATGACCATCTATTATGTGTTTAAACAAAATAATTGTTTTAATTGCATGATTCTTATTTATTTATTTATTTATTTTTCACATGTATCCATAATTATCGAACCTATATGATTTTTATTAGTCTCTAATTATAAGGTTAAGTAAATTATTCAAAAATTAATAAATTAATAAAACTATTAAATAATCTCTTATTTATAAATAAATATATTAATATGCTTTGTTCTTTTGCATAAATTTATTATTGTATAAAAAGAATATTTACAGATAAATAAATATTTTATTATTTTGTAATATTATTTAAAATTTAATAAAAATTATTTAAAATTATCTAACATTTAATAACTATTAAAATTATCTAAAACTTAGTTATTTGATATGAAGATCAAATTAACATTTAAACATAATTATTATATATAATAGAAAATATAATATAATGAATAAAACATTGTAATGACCAAGTGGTTAGAGTCCTTGGTTTTTAAGGTTCGGGTTCAATTCTTAGGTATTACAAATATTTTTTGTATGACATGTCACGGGTTTTAAAGCTTTCAATATATTTATCTATATTATATAAGAATAAGATTCAACATTGTTTTTTTTTTTCTAATGATATTAAAATAATGTATGTGAGATTATTATCTTTCAATGGAACTATTAAATAAGGTGTCAACAAATATTTTTTGTATGACATGCCACGTTAACATCTAACGGCATTACTTAACGGTTAAGAAATGTGACATTGAGAAAAAAGTAAGTTTAAGTATATCCCATTGTCAATTTGGTACAAGTTCACGTGCCAAATTGGGTTTTAAAGCTTTTAATATATCTATCTATATTATATACGATTCTACATTGTTTTTCTTTTAATGGTATTAAAATAATGTATGTGAAGTTATTATCTCTCAATGGAACTGTTAAGGAAGGTGATATTGACAAAAAAAAGAAATTGGGTTTTAAACCTTTGTATATATCTATTTATATTATATAAGATTCTACATTGTTTTTCTTATAATGGTTGTAAAATAATGTAAGTGAAGTTATTATATAAAGCTTTTAATATACCTAATAATTTCTCGTTGTTAATTTTTTTTTTTTTTTTCTTTTGTTTTATATTTGAAGATTTTGTCTTTTTATCTTTTTAGTTTAATATATTTATTTTATCTGAATTTTATTTTTTCAATGTACTTATATTTTTACTTCTATAATATTTTTCTTATATAGATAATGTGAAGATTTTCTTTTATCACTATTTTTTTTCTTCTTCTCGACTTTGTGTTTTAAACTCTTTTATTGGATTATCTTTCCCAATTCATTCCTTAACTCATTTTTCTCTTTAATTTATGCTATTTTTGAATTAAATTTCATTTGATTTGACGAAATTTGTCAAATATATATATATATATATTCTTCATCGCATCATGGAAAAAATAAATAAAGAAAGAATAGAATTTTTTGTTCTGAGAATAGATAGAAATTAAAATTGAACTTTAAGTTTTTGTTTTTTTAGTTTACTTTTATATATATATATATATATATTTTTTTTTTTTCAAATTTTTTCTTATGCTAGCTTAGAAGTTTTGCTTTTCCACTTATGTTTTTTTATCTTATCTTTTCTTTTCTCTCTCTTTTTTATTTTTTTTAATAGAAATTTAAGTAATATATTTTTATTATTAAATTTTTGTTTATAAGTATTTTAAATTTTCAAAAGAGGATGATACATAGATGGATTTAAATTAAATAAGATTAATGTGAAAAAATTGTAGAGACTATCAACTATTGTTCATAAAGAAATTGTACCAACTAATGGATTGAATGTATGTCTATTTTACAATTACAAATAAGATATTCTTTTTTCTTATATTTATATACAAAATTGTTGTGTACAATTCTTTGTATACAACAATTAATTAGTGAATTAATATCAAATGAAAATTTATTAGATAAAAAAAATAATATATATATCAAAATAAAGAAAATTAGTATATTTGGTCTCTAATATTTATCACTTTAGTATAATTAGTCTATTTTTCTTTATTTTTTATTTAGTATGTCCTAATATATAATAAGTTGGTATATTTAGTCATTTTATTCACAAAAATTTTATTTAGACAAATGACCAAATACACCAACAAAACCTATTAAGAAATAAATAATAAACACAATTTTTCATAAAAAATATTAGAGATTAAATTCATTTAATTTTTATATTGTTTATTTATTTATAAATGGGGAGTGGATGGAGAAAAAGAAAGCAAAAAACCGCGTTAGAGACTTAGAGTAACCCCGAAGCATATATCCTCTATAAATACCCTTTCCGTAGTCTCCCCGAACCCTGTAGACAGAAGAAAGATTCAGATCCGGCTGCTCCTCTTAACTCTAGATAGAGAGAGAAAGAGAGAAGGAGAAAGAGAGAGAGGGAGCGCTCTTCAAATATCTTCAAGTCAAGAAGATTCCTTCATTTTTTTTTCCCCTTGTTTCAGTTTCAAACAACTCCAGATCTCTTATCTCAGTTTCTCCTTTTGATTACTCTCTTCCTTACTCACAAGGTAGGCACTTATATTTCATCATGGTTGATTTTTTTTTTTTTTTTTTTTTCTTTTTGTCTCAGTCTGTAAATTCTCTAGGGTTCAGGAATTTCTATCGCGTTCGTACTGTGATTTTTTTTTTTTTTTTTTTTGATTTTTCCTCTGTGTGTACAATTTATTGTATACATGTTCTTATTTCAATTTGTTTTATTTATTCTGGAAATTTGTTTTTATTATAATTTAAACATAGAAAACCCTGAGAGATTTTATAGATGCTATTCAACTGTTTTATTCCTACTGTGATTTTTTTTATGATATTATAGGTCTCTTCTTTAATAATCATTTAAGCGATATCTAATTCCTGATCAAACGGAAGTTGTGTTTACATATATATATATATAGCACTGCCAAGTTTGTCTTATTTTCATATGAACAAATTCTTGTGAACGTGACTTTGGTGCAGATTAACTGGAAAAGCTTCAAGAAGAAATTATCATTTGAAGTCTTGACTGGGGAAGTTTAGCTTAGGAGTTGTGGATTAACTCTTTATATTAGTTATAAGGTAAGAAACCTGATTCTAATACAATGTCCTTTTTCTTTAATTCTCTTATGGGTAATTTGGTATTCCTTTGCGTATTGATTTTCTTCTTGAGCATATGTGTTGTGTAGAATTTAATGCATTTTTTTTTAATGAAACTTTCACATAAATGGTGGACTTCTCATTTAGCATGTGTCAATTTGCCTTCTGGCAGTTCTTGCGCCAGTCTCTTTAGCAACTGCATTCTTTCTTTCTATGTGTTTTTTAGTGGTTGTTGGTATCCCTATTCTTGTGTTTTTAATTCACATTCCAATATAATTCTATCCTTTTAGTATTTTAAACTGTTGAGGTATGTATATTCTTTTGAAATCATGTCCATGATGTCTGCTTATGTTTCTGCCAGTGTTTGGTCAAGATGCCCCTGTAGTGCATTCCTAGCATCTCTAGGTATTAGAATTGTAGATATTTCTTTTCTTCTAGATGTACTCTCTGTGAATACCATAATTGGCACCTTAATGGGGGCCTTTTAATTTGGTCTTAATTGATCAGGAAACATACTTGTATTTTTCAATAAATTGCCTAAATTATTCTGTTTTTGTGATGATTGCTTTTGTTTTGTTGACTATTGAATATTTCTTGGTCGAGTAACTAACACTGTTTCCTTCTCTTTTTTGAGATGCACTTCCGGTCATCATCATCATACCACAATGCAGTTATTCAGTTGTATTTTACATCTAAATGGATTCCAAGAAGTTTATCCAGCTGGTCGAGGAAAAAAAGAAGCGAATTTTGGAGAGAAAAGAAGCCCCATTGAAATGGGAGCAGAAGCTTGAAGCTGCAGCCAAGGCAAGAGCTGATGCCGAAGCAAAGAAAAAGGCAAAGGCTGCTAAGCACAAGAGAAGATCTGTTTCACTTTCAGATAGTGATAGCAGCAGTGAGAGCAGCGATGGAGGGCAGAAATCAACCAGGAAGATCCACAAGAAGCATAAGAAGCATAATCACTCTGATTCAGGTGATAATGACAAGAGGAGGGCAAAGAAACATAGTCGCAAGCCAAAAAGGAGATCCTCTGATTCTGATGACAACCGTGATGTATATGATAGTGAATCTGAAGAGGAGATGAGGAGAAAGAAGCGAACCCACAGGAAGCACAGGCATCATGATTCGACTTCTGATTCTACTAGCCTCGACTCTTCTGGTGATGAAAATGGCAACGCCCTTAGAAGAAAAAATCACTTAAAACATTGCAAACGTCATCGGAGATCGGTACATTCAAGTGACTCGGATTTTGAAAGAGATGATGATGGTGCAAGCAGAAGGAGAAGCCATGTACGGCGTCACAAACGTCATAGGCATTCACATTCAAGTACTTCAGACACCTCTAGTGATGATGACATATCCAAGAGAAAAAGTCATTCAAAGCACTACAAACATCACAGGCGATCTCGTAGTCACGATTCAAAGTCCTCAGACTCAGATGACGAGAGACACGACAGGATTAGGTCTTTAGGAAAGTCATCTGAGGAAGATGAAATTGGAAGGAAAGAGAACCAGAAAAAGAAAAATAATCACCATGGTCATCACCACCATCATCACAACCACAAAAGCCAGCAGCAACAATCTCTGAAGACCATGGAAGCAAGTTGCAAGCACGCTTCACCTGAGACAAATGATAACAACCTTGGTAGCATGAATGGAGAACAAAATGCTTAAAAGATTCAATGTGGTCACTTCACTATATGTATTTCTTCTATTAACATGGAGTTTTTTTCTTTGGGTATTTGGCAGATGATTGAATCTGATATTTATTCAAGGATTATTTCCTTGATTCTTGAACTAATTATTGATTTCTTGGATTACCCTAGTAAAATTTGCTGATTACGAAAGATTTCTAAACATATTAATATATGCTCTTTGTTAGTCTAATAAAGAAAAGGATCTTGCATTGCAGGAAAAGAAAATATTGGAAAGCAAGCACGCAGGTTCTGCTTCTTCACTAGGAAACAGTGAAATTCTTGTCCAAATAGTAAAATATTTAACTTGACAATTCATCTTGATTGTACAGTTAGAATTATCAGAAGCTACAAGATTAGGTGAAAGAACCATAATTTAGGAATGGTAAAACACATTTATTCCTTCCTGCTTCAGGTCTCCTGCTGATCTCACCCGAGTTGAATCTTGACAGGGGGAGCTTCAATGAAAAAATTTAACTGTGTATAATCTTAAGCGAAATTGGAATTGTCCCGTGCTATAGTGCTTGGGATTTTTTTTTTCCCCACTAGGTTAAATGATACAACAGCGAACAAAATTATAATCAGTTTGCCATATCCAATCAGAAATTCTTCAAAATCTTTTCAACGGAGACTCCATCAGAGACGAGAAGAGATGTGACTTCCTGCAAGAAGCAGAGGAAGGGCATTGAATACTAATCATAACATATCCAACCATACATATGGGTAAAGATATTCTCCAACTATGCTAGACATAGAATATCTTATGGATAACTTATCCGTCAGAAAAACTATATTCAAGTTGGAAGGAAGCATGAAAAACTGGAATTTTCTATAGTAGCATAGCCAGAAAGACCTAACTATACGGTGTAGATAGAAAGCCTAATAATTTTGAGACAGCTAATCCTGAAGATTCACACATGAACGAGTGAGACAAGCAACACACATATTGGCAGGAGAGAACCAAGAAATATTAGGGTTTCATGGCAATTTTATACCAATTAGGTGAACAGCCACAATCCTGTTTTGTTCATAACTTTTAGCAAGATATGAGAGTTCTTTCATGTAGGAAACCAAACAGGAAAGAGCTTGTGATAAGAAAACATTGTGCTACCTCAGCCATCTGTTTCTGTCCACAAAGCACAGCACCAGTTGCCTGGGGACTAAATAGCTTTTTAGCTTTCGCAAAGGCAGCCTGCAAAAGCAATTGCAGGAGAGCAGAGTCTACATAAGAAGCATGCAACACTAAGCACCCAAACTTCTGCTGATATAATCAGCAATATATTCATTAATATATTAATTGATTTGTAGTCACAACCAATGGGCTACATGAACTGAAGGCAGATACAATTTATATCATAATCATAAGGCTTACAATTTATCTACCTGTACATAACCTTGGTCCCCTGTCCAAGCCTCATCTGGTTGAGACAGTACAGGCACAATTTCAACTCCAGAAGATGCCCATTCTTTAAACCTATTCTACATGTGTGAACAGAAAAGTAATTCATCGAAAGAACCCAAAGTGAGATGAAGATATCTGGATGTATATTGGATTAATGGAAACCTATAAATGTAGGGAGTAAAAATGAAACCTGATAAGCCATCCTCTTAAGATTTCTTGCACCATAGTATAGCCTAACATCAGATCTCTGATCAGCACTGAATCCGGACTCAATCAAAGACCTTATTGGACTGCACTTGATACATAGATAGAAAGGTTAAAAATCACAGAAAAGATAAACACAAAAATACAAAGCAAATAGATGCCAAGAAATCAGTAGGCCATTTAATCCACTGGAAGGGCCAAATTTTTGCTTTCAAGCAAATAAATGTCAAGAAATTAGTTTTTTATCCCCTGAAAAGGTAAAATTTCTGTTCTCATACTGTATAGCCTGCAATGACTTAAGGACATCTAAAAGACATGATTCATGGTGAGCTTTCGTTCCTCATCCAAGAGAAGATGAACAATAGCTGGAAACATTTCTTATCAAACAACAGCCACAAACTTAAACATTAGGTTACAAACAGAAGCATAAAAAATTTGGAGGAACTGCTAGAGAAGGTTCACATATTAGCAAATTTTACTTGAATCTGTACACTAAGATATCGATATATGAAGAGACCTAATCTTTAGCTAGTTCTAATAACTTTTGCAGTCTTCCAACAAGATAATAAGTGAATGCATAATTTTTTAAAATTTTCTAAGGGATGCAGATAATGAGGCTCCCTGCTCATCCTACACAGGCAATAATATTATTAACACAATAGAGTATTCACTCTGAACTATAACATCTTAAACAGAAGGCAGATTTAACAAAACGAAAGAAAACTCCTTCTCTGTGTGCGTGTGGGTTGAAGGGTAGGTTGAGCTGGAGGGAACGCGTTCTTGTACATTAGGCAAATCAGGAAACCAGAGCCATGAACTAACACTGATAGACTGAAGTCCATAAGGAATTCCAGGCTTCCAGTTTTAGCACAATCCAATGTATGATGTAAACTAAGTACTGTACATTTTATTTAAACAATGATAAGCAATTACAGTTGCAATAGACTAATTACAAGACACAAGTTGGATGATTCTACATATATATACACGCATAATATGTATTTATTGTCAATTTCAGAAGATACCAGTCTAACAACTACTTAATTATTGTGCACATGCAAGAAAAGACGAGGCTTCTAACTACTTCAATTTATATTGAAACTGTTCCAAAATGAAAAATAGGTAACAAATCCAGAATAACGCAGAAAAACTTATCTAATTTTGAGAAAAGCTAATGTTCCACCCAACACCACTAGAGGATTATGGCAAGCATAAAGAAACCAATGTCCTCTTATATGGTAAAATCCAGAGGGGACTTCTAGGATAGTTGAGTATTATGATAACCAGTCAACAAAGTCCTTGGCTTGTTAGATTTTCTACTGGCCTGACGGAAGCCCCATCTATGGTAAGATATTTGTATTTGAAAGTAAATCTATTTCTTTAGCCTTCCTTACTTATCTTCAGCTTTTCTGTAGAGTTTGCTTAAGAATAAGTGCTTTTGGGATACCCTGTAGAGAAGGGGGCAGGAGGGCAATCAATGTCCATTTTCCTGAAGACAAAATACAAAACCTACCATCTAATTTTGAACAGTGCTTTTGGCTTTTCTGTATTGCTGTCAATAACGTTGTTCTTATTCCTGCTATTTCGCCCTTCCTCCAGTCAAATCTTGGAAATATTAGATGGTGTTATTCTTCATGGTCCTCAAGTAGAAATTCTTTCCTTTCCACAAAAAGATGTTCATAGATCTAAAATCTATAAACAGGTAACCTCTCCTGATACTCGAATTCCAGGAAGGAGCTATCAACTATTTTCAATAAACGACTGATTTGATTGCTATGTTTAAAATACAGTACAAATTCACCTATAGAAAAACTACTGTCGAAATACTTGCAAAATTATCGCAAGAAGGGGGGAATTAAAGTTTTGAATTGCTTCATTAAGAAAAAGAAAATGAAAATTTGTCGTTTTTACCTGATTCCAGATCCAGTGGCAAATATAAGCACCGTCTGATAATTTTCAGGAGGAGAAATTTGACCAATCTCGAAACCTTTCCCCATAGCCTCAGTCAATTCCACAACATCACCCTTCTGTAGTCGACAGAGTAGCTCAGCAGTGGAACCAGCCACACTCTTCACAAGAAACTCAAAAACACCCTTGGTCGCCGCAAGAGAAGGCGGCGAAGCGATGGCGAGGAAAGTCGGCGTAGTCGAATCAGGTACACGAAGCTGGAGGTACTGGCCGGCCTTAGTGTGCGACGCCGCTAGGGCAGTAGAATCGGAGACGTCTATCGTAACGTGGAACAAAGATTCAGCTGCAGGAGAGACTGTTACCAGAGGTGCAGATATCCAAGTTGTGGTAGTGTCCTGCCTGACGGCGGCGGCAGAAACAGAAAGATGACGACGGCTATGGCAGCGACGGAAGAAGTGGCGATGGAAGAGCGGTGGTTTGAGTTTGAGGAGGCTCATGGGTGGTCGTGCCGGTGCGGGGAAGAGATGTAATTGGGTGCTGGAGGTTGCATGGGAACAGAGATGAGAAAGCGAGGAAGTTGGTGGGGAAAGGGTAGTTATAGACATGTCTTTGTTTTCGTGTTTTAGTAGTAATAGAATTACCTGTTTTCTTGAATCTGTCGTGGAGGAGGCTAAAAACCGCCGCCGCCGCGGATGAAGGTTGCTGTTAAGAAGGGGAAACGGCGTTTTTGTTAAAATACGCAGTGTGTGTGCAGTACGCCATCAGAAATCATACACGTGTTGCATCTTGATAAAACGAGTCATCCCTACTTATTAATTAATTCAAGAGAGATTTATGAAGACATAACTAAAATTCGATACAAAATTATTCATAAAAAGAATCAAATTCAAATCAATTACTTGACAAATCAAATGAAGATACTTAAACAAAAAGAGCCATAACACTGGACTACTACCTTATTCTCTTCATTCAATTTGTTGTTTGCTATTATTCCCTCCCTTGTTTTATTAATAGACATTTACAATTGTTTTTCTTTGGGCAAAGATGTGTTATTTTCAAATTGTAATTCAATTCCAATCCTAAATACAACCTTTGGATTGGCAGTTTTGCCCTTTGTGGTAAATGTATAAAGTTTGATTAAATAAAGCCAGCTTCTGAACACTGTCGTAAGCTTTGATTAGATGTAAATCAAGTTAGGAAAGGAAGAGAACCACTATTTAATGCAATTATGAAAAGTCAAACACGTGTAAGTAAGCTCCTTGCAAAAAAGAAGTGTTAATTCATTATAAACGTTATTTGCATGGGTCAACTACAACAATAGGTAAGAAAAACAATTAGGGTCTTTATGAGAATCCAATAATCATGAATTAAAACTTAAGCAAAAGATGTACAAGTCCCGCAGGTCCCCTCCCCCACCCCGCCGGGTAGTATCAACAGCGTATATTGTATAACCAAGCATTCAGGGAGGAAATCTTGCCTCCATTTCTCTTGTCATTCTGATATTAAACAGAAAGGAAAATCTGGACTCCTCAATATCAAAAAATACAAAAGGTCCTGATCGGCATCAGCCAGGAACTAAATTATTGATTTTCGATATTATCAGTAGAGATTGAGCACAAAAATAAAGAAATGGAACTTTTAGGCAGAAGCAGATTCCTTAGAAGCTTCTTTAGCAGCTTCCGCAGCAGCTTCCTTAGCAATCTTCTCTCCCTTAACAATGACCTCATCTATGCCACCAACCATATAGAAGGCGTGTTCTGAAAGGTCATCATATTTACCATCCAGGACTCCCTGTTGAAATAAAATCATTCAGCATAAATCAGCGTTCAAAGAATTTCTGGGCAGATACTCTTGTACACTAGCAACAAAATGTATAAAGAGCTAATCTAGAGGAGAAAAGAAAAAAAACATAATTCTAACTGAAAGTAACAGGCAACATAACAACAGCTAGTCCCTAAATTAAAATCAAGGTCACTAATGAATGGCAGTCCCTTTTCAACATCAAAAGATTGAACATTGCCCATGTGCACATGTGCCGGGGGATGCTTTCATGATTCATGAGAAGTCCAACTACTAATGTAGAAGTTCTAGGACAAATATCTGAAAATAGGAGCATAACCCTGACCCATCTATGGAACATCAGGACTACAAGAATAATTGGTCCAGGAAAAAAGAAGCATATTTGGAGCATCTCAAATTTAGGATATCATAATCAATTAAAACATGAGGTTGGTGGTGAATTCAAAGCATGGATAATCACCTGGAAACTGTTTATACTCTCCTTCAACTCAACATACTTTCCAGGAGCTCCCGTGAACACTTCAGCCACATGGAAAGGCTGGCTCAAAAATTTTTGAATTTTACGGGCACGAGCCACTGTCAACTTATCATCTTCACTAAGCTCGTCCATACCAAGGATAGCAATAATATCCTGAAGATTCTTGTAATTCTGAAGAACCTTCTGTACACCACGGGCTGTGTTATAATGATCTTCTCCCAAAATAAGAGGGGAGAGCATACGAGATGTTGAATCAAGTGGGTCGACAGCAGGATAGATACCAAGCTCAGAGATCTGTCCAGAATGGAGATAAAAATTCATTAAAAAGATGTAAAATACAGCCTGTAGACAGTACTTTGTAAATAATTATTACCTGTCTTGATAACACAGTTGTGGCATCTAAGTGAGCAAACGTCGTTGCAGGAGCTGGATCTGTCAAGTCATCAGCGGGAACATAAATGGCCTGGACAGATGTAATAGAGCCCTTTTTGGTAGTTGTGATACGCTCTTGAAGGCCTCCAAGATCTGTGGCTAAAGTTGGTTGATAACCGACAGCAGATGGGATACGACCCAACAAAGCAGACACTTCAGAGTTAGCCTGCAGAATGCAAAAGTTACTAAAGGAACCAAGAGAAACAATACAGTGGTGAAAGAAGGTTCTGTTGGAAACAAACCCACCTGAGTAAATCGGAAAATGTTATCAATGAACAGAAGCACATCTTGTCCTTCAGCATCTCTGAAGTGCTCAGCCACGGTCAAACCAGTGAGACCAACACGAGCACGAGCACCAGGGGGCTCATTCATTTGCCCATACACAAGAGCACATTTGCTCTCAGACTGGCACATTCATGAGCAGACCAGGTATAAATAATAGGCAAATGAGAAACCAAAACTTTCAGTATCACCGGGACTTGAATCTTATTTACCTGCTTATCACCAAGCTTTATGACACCACTCTCAATCATCTCTCTGTACAAATCATTACCTTCTCGAGTACGTTCGCCGACACCAGCAAAGACAGAGAAACCACCTGGACATAGTAGGACAAACAACATGAGAACACTAAACCAAGCACTCATGGAGATCCAGCTTCAAAAGTTCAAAAAGAATCTAGCAAATGAACTAACCATGGGCTTTGGCCACGTTGTTAATCAGTTCCATAATAAGCACAGTTTTTCCCACACCAGCACCACCAAAAAGTCCAATCTTGCCTCCTCTTTGGTATGGGGCAAGCAAATCAACCACCTGGAAGACCCAAACACTCTCTTAGCATTGCATTAACACAGAAGTTCTCATTAAAAAATTGTATCTTCAAGTTAAATAGAAAGAAGAGACTACAAAGACAAAGGTCTAATATGAACAGATACCTTAATTCCAGTTACAAGGATTTCCTGCTCAGTAGCCTGCTCAACAAAGGCAGGAGCCTCACGGTGAATTGGCAAATAGTGTTCAGTGTCTGCAGAGGTAATGAAGTATTTTAATAAGGTTATATCCCTCCAAAAGGATAACATGAGTATATTATCATGGTTTTCACAAATGACATACTAAGGTCGCCTTTCTCATCAATAGGCTCTCCAATGACATTGATGATACGGCCAAGAGTGGCTCTACCAACAGGAACCTGAATTACAAGCACAATTACAAAAGAATATGATAGGACTAAGTAACTGAAACAATGAAACAAAAATAAATTATGAATAAAGATACAGAATACAACAAATAGAAATCTTAATTTAAAAAATAATAATAATAATTAAAAATTAGCTCTTTTTAGGATACAAATAGAAAGAATATCCAGGAAAAAAAAAGAGAGAGAAAGAAAGAAAATAGAATAAACCAAATATTTAGAGCACAAATTAGTTTTGCAGCTGAGACAGTAGGCTCCCTAGCAACGCCCAAAGGCAAGACAAAAAGCATGCTCTCAAAAGGCAAAGATCACTAAAACCATTTTGTGCTAAGGGCTCCTCCTAAAAATTTATAAACTCATGAATATCATCGCATAAACAAAGGAATAAGAGAAAAAAAAATAGCTTAAAGGTATCCGAGAGAATATCAATAATTTTCATAATTTATGCAAATCCTTCCGCACAATCGATCAATACTTATGAATGATGATGTCAATCTTCCAGTTATTAAAGAAAATATAATTTTATGATTAGTGGTTAGTAAAGCCGTTGACTTTAGATCTAAGCTTCCATCACGGCAATTTCTTAGAAAAGAACAGATATGTAAAGTGACCCCTAAAATTGACCCAGATGCCACATTAAAATGCTACAATAACCACAATGCAATTGATTAAATAATGAACAAAGATCAAAAAGCAGGCCACCACATTCAAAATTAAACAGATCCCCGTAAATCATAAAATAAAGCACAAGCCAGTCAATCATAACATTAATTCAATTGTCAGAACTCACAGTGATGGGAGAGCCAGTGTTGAGAACGCGTTGGCCTCTGACGAGACCCTCAGTACCATCCATAGCGATACACCTAACAACATTCTCTCCCAAGTGCTGAGCCACCTCAAGAACAAGCCGGATCTGATTATCCAAAACTTCCAGAGCGGTCAAGATCGGTGGCAAACCTTCGTCGAATCTGACGTCGACGACGGCACCAATAACTTGGGAAACCTTCCCGATTGCACCTTTACCGGTGAAATCATCAGTGATCTTCCCAGTCGAACCACCAGAAGAAGGCTTGGCTGGAGGAGCTGAAGGCTGAGACGACGGAGCCGCGGCTGAGGTAGCGTATCGAACAGCACGGTTCAAGAAATAGCCGGCAGGAGATGGCTTACTGGCTCTCTGAGCTGTTACCCTTGATGCGTGACGGATCGTGGCGGTGGACGATCGCAGAAGTGAAGCCAATAGTTTCCGAGAAGCCATGGTTAAAGTTAGGGTTTGGTCTATAGAGAGAGAGAAAAAAACAGAGAGAAGGGAAGGAGTTAGGGTTTGGTTATACCACGAGGAGTCCACTCTAGAAATAGAGTGAGAGTGAGAGAAAGTAGGAGTGATTCAGAGAGCAGTGATTTGTGGAAAGTAGACTTTTACTTCTCTGTTATTGTGCGGTTAATATAAAAGTGCCTAAAATAAATTTTAAAAATTAAAAAAATAATTAGAATATGTGGAAAATTAACCGTTTAATCCTCCAACTATTTTTATTAATTAATATAAATCTATAATCCTTTTTTTTAACCTTTAAATTTTTCGGCCAAGCACGTGATAATTTTTATGGGCAAAATTGTCATCTTGAGTATTATAAAGCTGTGAACTTAGACTAACTGCACAGTGACTAACTGCAAAAAGGATATTCCGAGTTGATAATGACTACCTAGAGCTTATTTTTCATGACACATGCATGTATACTTTTAATGTGGGACATGGTATCACATGTAATCGAATCAAATTGAACCGAACACTTCATGTTCGAGTTTAGTTCGATTAATTTTCAAACATTGTCGAACCCAAACATAATCAAACATATGATATTTGTCACTTTCCGAAACCGGGACATGGCACGACCGTACCCTCAAGGTTTCCTCAAGAGCACAAGGTCTCTATCTGAACTCAAAACATAATGAATAATACCAAAGTATAGATAAACAAAGGGATTAAGTCTTTAATATAAACTGAATAATCTCCAATTTAAATCTTCAACATCCAATAAATAAGTTTCAAGAGAAATTCTAAAGAAAACTACTACAATCTCCCAAAAATTAAAATAGAATTAGGGGTACAACTACAAGCTTATTAAAAATTAATAACTCCAAAAGAAAAACAGAAATAACAATAATAATTATCTAATCCCAAAGCAAATAAATAACTAAAAATCCAAAACGAAAAACAAGAGTCAAGCTTCGTCTACTCTTTTATTCTTCATCACTATAATCTGCAAAAGAAGGGATAAAAAGAGGGAAAGGAATAAGTTAGAAGTTCAGTGAATAAACAGAATACTCATTTTCTTTGTTTTCCAAAACGTTAGAAAATCAGTATTAAAAAAAAATAATTTCAAATTATCGAAAAAGAATCATTTCAAAGTATCAATCAATTAATCAAATAAACTTTCCTTTAACAAGCTTAACAAGCAAACAAAATATCAGAATTCAAATTTAATTTTCTTATTAGGTAGGCTCAAGCAAGTATTGCACTCGTTGGTTTTGCCGAATTCGGCCCTAACTGTACTCCCGTTAGGACGGCCAGAACTTATCAAAGTGTGAGCTTTTTCACCATGCTCGATGAGTTCAAAAACTTACAAATGTGAAATATGTTCCCTCAACTAATTCCTAAACAGACTTGAGTCAAAAACTTATTTATTTAGGGAAGACTTTAAATAGATTTAACAAGGACTTCTAAGAAACTCAAAGATTTTCAAAAAAAATAATTCTTTAAAGAAAGAATAAAAGAAATAAAGTCTTTAAATAGCAGTAATAAAAATATAATAACTATAATTAGGAGAAAAATAAAATAAATAATAAATAAACAAAAAAAAAAAACAAAATAACTAAAGAAGCAGAAACTTATGTATATATATGACGGACAGAAACAAAACAAGTATACATATACACAAAATATGTGCGTGCTAACAATGAAAATCAATAATAATAATGATAATAAGAATAAGAATAATAAGAACCAGAAGAATCAGGTTTACAATTTTTAAAAAAATTAAGAACAGTGCGGCTCTGCCGCAATTCTCGTTCCTTCTTTTTTTTTTTTTTTTTTTATTTAAAGATTCAAGAAAAGTTTTTTTTTTTTTTTTTTTTTTTTGGATATAAAATGAATCAACTGAATTAAATAAGAAGGAACATCAATTATTTCATTTTAGAATTCAAAATAGAAACGAATAAAAATTCAAGAATTTTATCAAGAAGATTGAATACGAAAAGAATTGAATATTCTATTTACTTACCTCTGAGATCCTCAAATCAAGATCTGAACTTCCTATTTAATCACCAAGTCTCAACCTCATTAACGATCATCGATTAGGTTCTCCCCGACTGTTCCTGATGATTGGTCACCTCTTAGAGAAAGACGTAGAATAAGCCCTCTCTAAATTTTCAGAAATCCCCGATAACTATATGACTAAGCCCTAATTAATATACGTTAACTAAATAAATATATGTCACTTATAAAAAATTGTGACTTTCCTAATTTGCCCTTACTTAAGAGGCTAGGTATTACAATATTTGAGCTTGTTTGATTAATTATTCGAACACTATTTGAGCAGGCTCGATTAATTTTTCAAACCTTAAATCTTATTCGAATTTGTTTGATTATTTACTTGTATAGTTTGAAAATCATATTCGTTTAATTTTTAGTTAGTTTGAACTCTAATTTGAGCTTGAATATGGATTATATTTTGAAAATTTTATAAAAAATATTAATTTAAATGGTAAAATATTAATAAATACAATAATTTTTTATATAATCAAACATTGTCGAATCCGAACATAATCGAACATATGATGTTTGATTTTGTTTGATTAATTATTCGAACACTATTTGAGCAGGCTCGATTAATTTTTCAAACCTTAAATCTTATTCAAATTTCTTTGATTATTTACTTGTATAGTTTAAAAATCATAATCGTTTAATTTTTAGTTAGTTTGAACTCTAATTTGAGCTTGAATATGGATTATATTTTGAAAAATTTATAAAAATTATTAATTTAAATGGTAAAATATTAATAAATTCAATAATTTTTATATAATATATAAATATTATAATTTTTTCGCGAACATTTGAATAATAATTGAACTTGAAAAAAAGATATTCGAGTTTATTTGTTTAATAAATAAACGAACTTTAATCAAACATAAATGAGCTCGATCAAGCTTTATTTAAAAACGTTTAACTCGTTTACAGCTCTAGTTCTAAGCTTCATATGTGTCAAAGGACCCGCTCCAAATGCGATCAAACAACCTAAACGAACTTTAATCAAATATAAATGAGCTCGATCAAGCTTTATTTAAAAACATTTAACTCATTTACAGCTCTAGTTCTAAGCTTCATATGTGTCAAAGTACCTGCTCCAAATGCGATCAAACAACCTAAGTGAACTTTAATCAAACATAAACGAGCTCGATCAAGCTTTATTTAAAAAACCTTTAACTCATTTACAACTCTAGTTCTAAGTTTCATATGTGTCAAAGGACCCGCTCCAAATGCGATCAAACAACCTAAATGATCTCTTATCATATAACCAAAACCAGCTCCTACCTGTTGTAGAGAAAGATGCATCTACATGCATCTTGATCAGTCCCAAACCTGGTGGTTCCTAGTGTTGTCTACGTACCATGGTTGGAGGTGCTGTCGAATGCAGCCTCGTATGGTAGGTACTCTTGATATTGTCTCTCCAAACCCAAACTTTTGTTAATTATTTGCTATCGATGTGTTGAATTTGGATTTAACTTTTTTTTTAATACCCATATTTAAACCTAATTGTAAGTGAAAATTAAATATTAATTTGATTAAGATACGAAACTATAAATACAATACTTGATATGATATTTTTGAGATAAATATATAAAATTTAATAATAATATATTAAAAGTAGTCTTGTCGTCAAATTTTTATTTTATCATTTACTTTTTATTATTTATTTTTTGAATTTCTTGAAAAGATGATTTTTATTATTATTATTATTATTTTCATTTTAAATTATATTTTTGTGTACATTTTTTTTTTAAAATTTTGATAATTTTAAAAATATTAAATTTTAATTTATAATTTAATTTACATGAATTATGAATATAATTAAATTAGTTTAAAATATTATAAGCTGGTACAATAATAAATTATATTCTGAGTCATCTAAATATAAATAATAAATTTTAAAATATTTTTGGAAAAATAAATTTAAATAATTGAATTGTTTTTTAAAAAATAAAATAAAATTTTGAGTATGGTATGGTATACATGGGTCTAAACCCGATATTCTATTGAATCTGATACGAGTACAAAGTTTTTGGTCTAATCAGATATCAAGTAGCATCTAAATCTAAAAATATTTTTTAGGTCAAGATACATAACTAATAGTTATAGACTCAACTAGAACTCTATTTACAAACTAGATAGAAATTCAGGTAGCTATAGACTCAATTAGAGCTCTATTTACAGACTAGATAGAAATTCAGCCCCAAGGGCAAAATGATATAAATGAGTTTTTTTTACTCTATTTATTTTTTTACTTCTTATGAATAAGAAATTACACCATTTAAAAAATATATAAAAATTGATTTTTTTTTTTTTATTGAAAGTTTAAAATATTTTTTGTCTTTGTTTTCCTCCATAAAATTAATTAACAAACATTAGTTGTAAAACTTTAATGATATGGTATTAAAGAAAAAATATCAATAAATGTAATTTAATTTCTTAATTTGACAATTGACAAATAAAAAACCATTGATTTTTCAAATGTGACAACTAAAAAAATAGAAAGAGAATTTATTATAAATGTGAATAAAAATAACTCTCATGTGAAATAATATTTGAAATGACAAATATATTAAATTAATAACTAAATACATAAAAAAAATTAAATATGTTATAATATTATGTATATATGTAAAATATATAATAAATTATAAGATATATATAATAAATAGTGTATATATATATTATATCAAAGAAATAACAAAAGAATTAGAAAAAGGATTCAATTTAAAACAAAAAATGAATGCGTTTGAATTGTGAAAATCATGTTTTCCATTACACTATAAGTCTTTTATGTATATATATATATACACATAATATGAAACATTTTTTCAAAGAGAATATTTTATTTTTTATTAAATTAGATAGCTTATTATATAATCTATAAATATGAATATTTTAATAATATAAAATTTAAGAAACTAAAATAAGTAAACATTTTAAATAGATACAAAATCAACAAAAATTAATTAAGAATAATATAAATATACTTAAGTAAAATTTTAATTCATAATTAATTAAAAATAATAATTCTATATAAAAAAATATCTTAAAAAGAAAATAAAGAATCAAATTATTCAAAAAATAAATGCATTTTAAAAATAAGAAATAAATAATGAACAAACAAAATAAGTAAAAGATAAAAGTAAATAAAAAAAAAAATGAAAGAAGAAGATAAACATATACAAGAAAAAGGGAAAAAAAAAAGTCTCTAAGATTTACTTACATATAATAACAATTGGACTATTTGAAAAAATAAAATTAAGGTTCTTTTTGGACTAGGATTTTTTTTCAAAATTTCACTCGAACTCAAAAAAAATAGATGTACTTGTTTGGACACCAATCTGACATGTTACTATTCATGGTGAGGTGGCAAAAAAAAAAAATAATAATTATCTTTCTTACTATAAATATTCAATATATATATATAAATATATATAATTCAAATAAAAAATCATTATTACACTAATAAAATATATTATTTTTGTCTCTCACTTACTAGACAACATCTTACATTGGCCCCACCTTACTCTTCGTTATTCGCAATCAACTCAATTCTTTTTAAAAAAAAATGAGTTTTCTCAAGAAAAGTTCAATCCAAAAACACCCTAAGTTTTTAAAAGAGAACTCTCTTTGATAAAAAAATTTATGCAAAATGAATATATATATATATTTATGGGCAATTCATATGAAAAAGAATATAGTGAAAAATATAAAAATAAAGTTAAAAAAATCATATATATTAAAGGAAAAGCATTTAAATTTTAAAATTAATTAATCCACTTTTTATTCTATTTACGAGAAAAGATATTCATTTATAAAATATAAAATACAAATTTTTAAAATAAAAATTCTTAAGTTTTCTTTCAAATAAATCTCAAAAGAAAGAAAAAAGGGGGGAAATGATTTTTTGATAAAAAAAAATACAAAAATAATAATATTAATAAATTCACAAATTAATTTAAAAAAAAAAAAAATTCTTAAATGATAATTATTCTATTTATTGTTCAAAAATAAATTAAAGATTAAGGGTGAAAAACAAGACTATGAAGATAATGATTAAAACTAAAAAAAAAAAAAAAACTAAGAATTAGAACAAAAAAACTTCTAGAATAAATGTTTGTAATATAGATATATTACTAATTAAACTATGTCTTTTTTTGTCTAACAACTAATAATCGTTAATTATTTTTATAAAATAATAAAAGGTTAAAAATTATTTAAATCTTTTAAATTATTTTATATCAAGTAAAATTAAATATAATACTTTAAAATTAATATATATTTTTTATTTGTTTCCTCGATTTATTACACGTATTAAAATAGATATTAAAATTTATAAAGCTTATGCAAATAAATAGTAATGGACACAAGTTTGTATTTGAGAAAAAAGAAAAATTAAAGACATTTTTCATTCAGAATATGTTTCTTGAGATTTAATTAATAGAAGCTAATAAATATTAAAAAAACTTAATTTTTATCAACAAATTAAAAAAGTCTATTTATTTAGACTAAATAACATATTGGAAAATTGGATATTTTAGTTCTCATATTATTTTTATTTGGAAGAATTAGTCTTTATACTTTTTTTTTTAACTTTTTAGTCCCTTAATTAAAATTAATTTGATAAGTAAGTCCTCCTAAATATATTTTTGCCTATTTTTGATGTCAAAATTCATGTAATTTACAAATGTGCTACTAAACAAGAATATTTTTATCCATTCAAAATTGTATACGTGCAAATTATGTGATTTTTGGCACTGAAAATAGGTAAAAATATGATTAGAATAACTTATTTATCCAATCAATTTTAATTTGAGAACTAAAAAAGTTTAAAAAAAAAAGATAAGGACTAATTTTTTCAAACAAAAATAAAATAGGAACTAAAATGTCCAATTTTTCTAATATATTCAATAACAAAAATAAAATAATTCTAAAATTATTTGAATAATATAGACACTTTTATCTTTTCAAAAAAAAAAAAAAGTAATATATATAAATATATATTAACATTTGTATGATTGAATATTGTATGTTATGTTTACTAAATATTTGAATATTTTAGATTACAAAATTATCAAGAACATGATGATGCCAGTCGAGAGCAAGGAGTGGGAACCATTGCTACCGAACCGAAGGTATCTTGGAAAACCTTCTATGTCCACCTCTAGCAATGGCGTAAGGTGGGCAGGGCATCATATGAACATTAGGAAACCTAGGAATGTGTCTCTGGAACAGTACACCGTTTCCCAGTGCAGCAGCGGCAGCGCACAACCTTCGGTGGTTAATCTCTTGAAACGAACGATGAACATCGGAAAATTCGACCT
>JAXGGT010000172.1:1203020-1217117 GCA_035583425.1 Marsdenia floribunda | reverse complement strand
GGACTTAATTCTTTACAATAGGACAACATTCGACAGATCTATATTGTTGATGTCTTAGTTGAATGCAAAATGTAACCCAAAATGTAACCTTTGGTACATTCAGTAAATAAAAGTCCTTGAGTTTCTGTTTCTTATTTGTTATTTCTCAAAAGGAAAGTGGAAAAGTAATACTGCCTTAATAGAAATATAGCCTAAAAAAAATTATTCATTGATTAAATTGACCTTTCAATTTGAGTTAGAAGAACCATATCGAAATTGATTTGTGTAGACATGTATTCCATAAGGTATGTAATGGTGAAGGATTAGTCTCATTCAATGATTATCAGAGTTAGGGCATCTTTTTCTACTAATTAAGATCTCGCAAAATCAATCATAGGTAAAAGGTATTTTTAGGTTGAGTGCAAACTTATACAGTTTTGTATCTATTTTAACAAACTTTCAGCATGAACTAGTGATGGAATCAAGGCCCTCTCCTTTTATCATATATAAAGCAATTCAAAATCAAAATGTATTCTTCAAAAACATTTCCTAGTGACATTTTATTCTGAAAATAGTTTTAGCATAAGAAACTACATAGCAAGCAGTACAAGATTTTTACCTCTAAATTCATATATAGCTTTTGTCCCATTCTTGTGCTACCTTTCCCTTTAGATTTTTCTTATTCAGTAAGAAGAAGGGAACTGACCAGCTGGGATTCTCATCTGCAGGTGAAAGTTCACCTATATGTCGTCTACCTAGCACATTGAGAGGAGCACAAGCCAATGGAATACCATTCCAAAGACAAATATAGCTGTAAAATGAAGATGCAGATTGTTCTCAAGTGCAGAAGCCTTCCATGTAATGGTGGACCAATTAGCATGAGAATTTGCCTGCAAAAGAAAAAAAAAAAAATGTTTATGACAGCAAAGGGAATTAAGTTGCTAAACAGTCAACACTGATTCTCTTGACCTTAAAATGACTCCATATCAGCAGGAAGTCTGATGCGGGAAACAGGATAATAGACAAAGGATTTAAAGGCGGGACAAACTTCATGTATTCTGCAAGAGAGTGGCAACTAAATATAATTATTTTCCAATCATCATTTGTCATGTCTTGACACTTCATAGTCTTTGCACTTGTCCTGATAAATCTCTCCATAAGTTCAATTGGCCACTGGAAAAGGGTGCACATTGATTCTAATGCTCCATTCAGTTGTAGGTCAATAATTTACTTGCTTCTCGTTAAGACTCTTGTAGGATGACTTTTCACACGTTCGCTATAGATATGAACATCAACACCATCAATTTGGTCTTTAATTTCTTCTGCAGAAAGCTTAGCAGATTCACTACAGTTGTGTAGCTCAATTATCTCCAGAGTAGGAATTTCAACGATACTAAAAGGAATCTCCTCCAAGAAGTCACAAAACTTCAGCACCAAGCGACGTAGAATTGGGAAGTGAACTCTAGTGGCTTTCCAGTACCTTAGATCGGTCTTCTCAATCAGAAGATGCTTTAGGCTAACAAATCTATCATCATCATTAGGCGCCCATTCTAATCCTTGGAAAGCATAATTTTTTAATTTTAGTACCTCTAGGTTGGGCAGCATGGCAATGGAGGTCATATCCTCCCACGGCAGATAGCTCCAACTTAAAGTTAGCTGCTTAAGAGTCGAGGGGAAAGCATCCCAACACACTTTTTGCCTTGTGATGCTGTTGCGCTTGTAGAAGGAACATTTCAATGTTTCAAGATGTTGCAGGTAGACAAGATTGCCAAGACAGTGGAATGACCTCTCAGCACTATAATCTCCTTTGGATTCGGAGATTCCTAATTTCTTCAGGTATGGCATTACCATAAAAACTTCCCTGGTGCAAGTGCCAAGCTGAATCCCAGATAACGTTTGTAGGTTAATTGTATATAGTGCTTGCAGGTCCTTATAAGCCAGTGGATAAGCAAGAAAGCTTTTTGGAATAGAAGGATGCCTCAAACAACTAGCCACACCAATATGGAGATGCCTCAACCATGGCATATTCCAGTAGGCCAATGACAGAATTAAGCGTTTCCCATTTCGCTTTTTGATCCAGGGTCCATGAATAACCAAGGTTTGGAGATTCCCAAGTTCAGAAATTTTTGCAGGTAGCTCATATGTAATGGCTAATGCAAGATACCTCAAAAGAACCAAATTGAGTACTTCAACTGGAAAATTATCAAATCGAAGAAAACTTATATCCAATACTCTCAGCAACTTAAAGTGTAAATATGAGAAAAAGATATTTGGGATAAAACCTGAACCCACGCTGAAACAGAGGAAAGATCTCATTGATGGAACTGAAAGCACTGCGCCAATGTCCCGGTAAAAGTCCCTATAGAAATGGAAACCAATGCGATGCTCTTTATTTATGTTTTCTGGAAAACTTTGGGAATCTCTTCTTATCACATGCATAAAATTCTCCTTTTTTGCTTCTCTCAGACATAATTCCCTGAGGAGATCATGAAGGCAACATGATTTGATTTTCCCATTGAAACTCCTCTTTCCAACCAAAACCAAGCTTCTATCAACAAGATCTTCCAGATAGTCCTCTCCAACATCTTCTGGGAATTTTGAAGAATTCAGATCCAAGAATCCCTCAGCAATCCACAAGTTGATCAATTTCTCAACTTCAATTTCACAATCTTCAGGAAAAGCTCCCATAAAGAGGTAGCAGGCTTTAAGGTGATGTGGTAAGTGTTTATAACTCAAGGCAAGTATTTCAAAGCAATGTTCTGGATCTGTTATCATCAAAGAACTTATGTTATCAGCAATATCTTTCCAGCATTCAAAAGTCCTACCAATCCGGGAGAGGTGACCAGCAACAACAACAATACTCAGAGGTAATCCTTGGCATTTTCTGACTATTTGCTTCCCAACATCTACCAAATCAGCTGGACAGCTTTCTTTGCCAAACACTTTTTCTTGGAGCAGCTTCCAACTTTCATCCATAGTTAGAAGAGTCATGCAATAAGGAAGGGTTTTACGATTCACTGAGATAGCCACGCTCTTGAGTCTACTAGTCAATACTATTCTACTTCCATTTTTGTCATCTGGAAGAGATTTCTTAACATCATCAAAGGCTTTTACGCTCCAAACATCATCCAGGACAATCAAATACCTTCTACCCTTCAAACTTCTGCATAAATATTCTGCTATTTTTTCTGTCTTTTTCCCAAAAATATCATCTGAAGGCTGTGTGACAGAGCAAAGAAGGTTTAACAACAGATCTCTGACTCGGTAAACTTGAGATACTGTGACCCAAGCACGACAGTAGAAATAATGAGCAGAATAAGGGTGGTCGAAAACTTTTCTAGCCAGAGTTGTCTTCCCAATGCCTGCCATCCCGGTAATGGTTATGATGTCTAATTTAGGTAAGTGCCCAGGAAGTGTGAGTCTATCCAGTATTTCAACTGAGATATCATCAAGGCCAACCACAATGTCCTCGTTTTTCAAATCATGTCTGGGACCTTCCTTTGAAGTATTCTGAGACTGCAAATCTTCAATCCCAAGAATCTTCGTGTCACCATTTATCTTCTCCACAGTTTCCTTGACAGAGTTGATATCTTGAGATATGGATAACAAAATCCTCTGGATACCTTTCTTCTCATCAAACATCAATTTGCTCAATGTCCTGGAAAACATGATTATGACACGTAAATCAAGCTCTTCTGTGATTAAAGCCTTCATGATTGGCTCAATGGAAGCATCCAACAACAGTTCTTCGAGGAAATCTTCTGCCTTGATTGCCACATTACTGATGCATTCTGACAAACATCTCACTGCTTCTTCATTTGCAGAGTCGTCAAGAAAGGCCAATAAAAGATTAAGATCACGTGATAGATCCATAATACGGAAAGCCTCTACATTAAATGAAGTTATCTCTGTTCTGAGCTTCTTATTGTCCCAGTGGCGCAAGACAAATTTTAGCTGCCGAATTAGTTGAAGAAAAGATGGTTGCAGCCAACAGTCAGATGAATCATTTTCAATACTGGAAATGCATCTGGTCATATTGACAGAAAACCTCTTCAGCTCCGCCTCAATCAGGTCAGTTTTTTCTAGCATCTTCGGAACATCTCTGACCACAGCCAATATCTTCTCTATAGTCTTTGGTGTTCTATGATAAACATCATAAATTAGCCTTTTCCTAATCTGCTTCTTAACATCAGATGCTCGGTTATCCAACATTTCCATCAAGAACCCAGCTTTATCATCAAATCTGAGAGGGGCTTTATCATCCAACATTAGATTAAAAATTAGGTAACCCACTTCTATTTTATATCCTCTAAGCGCTGTCTCAATCATAAGTTGAGTTCTTTCCCCACAAGCTGAGCTTGAGAAATCATCAAAAAGCTTCTTCAATTCAAGAGTTTTTTCAGACAAGATTTCAATATGCAACTTCTTGATCTGGAGAAGTATACAAGGGAATTGTAGCAAACGCTCCAATGTTTGCAAGAAAGAACTAACAGCAGCATAAGCCATATATAGCCACACTAGTATCTACAAACAAAAAAATTGACAACAAACAAATGCAAAAAAGTAGTCAATCTTCTAAACTGAACTTCAAGAATCGACTCAAAATTTTGAGGCAGTAAGTAAAAAACCCATTAAAGAAAAAAGAAAAATGGTAGCAAATATCAAAGATAAGACGTTTAAAAGAGTTGTCAAAATCAGAATCCTTACCGGGGATTGGTAACAAAAGAATCAAAAGCTCAAAAAAGAGGCAGCTCCATTTTGGGTTGTGGAAGCAGATACAAGAAAGTGTTCCGCCCCACTCAGTGTCTCGCGCAAGACCACTTTTTTCCTCTGACTCCGTCTATGGAAATCAAAAACAACCAACCAAAAACCAGCAATGGCAAGCAAGTTTTTCCTTCTTTTGAACAAGTACACAAATACAGAAGAGATCACATGCATAAATTAATTAATTAATTAATTACTAACAAGAGTAAGACACATATGATAAGTTGATGACTTCCGCGGTGAAAGTGTCTTAAAAAAAAAAAAAAAGTTGAAGACAGGCAACCCTTCTTAATTAGGTATCTCAAATTTAATTTAAGTTGTCAAATAATAGTATTAATGTTGAAAAATTGTTCGGTTAAATTATCTAACTATTTTTATTAATTAACATAAGTCTACAATTTTTTTTTAACCTATTAAGTTCTACATATTTTTACAACCACTAGCCTATTAACTTATTTCGGCAAAAAAATTGAATTTTTGGGCCAAAATTTATCGTAATAATTTTTTAAGGGCAAAATCATCCTCTTGAGTATTATAAAGCTATGAACTTAGACTAAGTGCAGGGTCTTATAAAGTTATTTTTTTCTTATAAAGAGGACAATTTTCTAATTAGTCTAAGTTCACAACTTTATAATACCTAAGAAGACAACTTTGCCCTTAAAAAATTATTATGTGCCCGATACATGATGAATTTTGGCCGAAAAATTTAAATTTTTGGCCGAAAGGACTTAATAGGCTGCTTGTAAAAGATGTAGGACTTAATATGTTAAAAAAAAGATTGTGAACTTATGTTAATTAATGAAAATAGTTAGAGGACTAAACCGGTCAATTTTCCTATTAAAGTTTGATTCAACTATTTTGTACAATATTTTAATCGATAGTTGACTTGTCAATTAAAAAGTCTTGACTTTCAATTTAAGAATAATTTTTTATAATAATTTAATCATGCTTGTTTACTTTGTAATCATAAAAGTTTCTTTCGTCAAGAAGGCTTAGCTTAGTGGATAGTAGTCTAACTTATAATTGGAGAGATTATGAGTTTAAGGTATATAAGAGGCAAAAAATCTCAAAAATAAAAAAAAAAAAAAAAAAAATTCGTTCCATAATTTCTATTTAAAATTAATCATTGACGATATAAAAAAAAAAAAAAAATGCAACAAGAGGAAGGGGACTTATCTACATACATTAAATAAAATAATACAAAATAATTTTATGTCAAATTTTTTTTTTTTTTTTTTAGTCAAGTTAAAATGAGAGAGACTCATCAAAAAAAAAAAAAAAGTTAAAATGAGAGAGAAAATAAAGATTTTTTGTTTTTTTTTTTTAAAAATTATATTTAATATCATAACGTTAATTTGTCAAGAAAGTGTAGCTTATTTGTTAGCATCCTCACTTATGATTCAAAAGGTCATGCGTTCGAGACACGACAAAGGTAAAAATACCCCAAATTTTTCAAAAAAAAAAAAATTTGTAAATTCTTATTATTATTATTTTTTTTTTTGTTGGAGGGATTGTAAATTCCTTTTTAATAAAGTGATGGAGAATGAGAAAGAAAAAAAAAAAAAAAATCAGAAATATCATATGAAGTATTACAACGATTTTCTCAATAAAATATGAATTGAATAAAATCACTTTTAAGTTTTTCATCTTCATTTAATATCTATTCTTCTATTTTCAATTATATTCAGTTGCTTTTAAAAGAATAATTTGAATATAAATATAAAGATGATATTAAACAAAAAAAAAAAAAAATGACAAAAAAAAAAAAAAGTTAACTAGAATTATACAAAATTTTATTGGATTTGATTTAGTCATAGTTATTCGGACACAAACATAAGTTTTAAAATCCTCAATACTTTGAAAAATCCTAAATGGGATAGTAATCTTGAATTTTTGTAAGATATTTAAAGGAAATTATAAAATATTTGTAAATTTGTAACAAGTCATGTTGCTAATATCACAACATTTATTTTATTTTTCTTTAATACATAATTAATAAATTCAAACCTTTTTCTTTTTTATTTATTTTATTTACGAGAAGGAGTATAACTCATTTAGTAATTATCTCTCTTATAATTGAAAAAATCAGAGTAACCATAATGCAAAAAAAAAAAAAATTACTACATTTTTATTCATTTTTTGAAATTAGGGTCCCTTCAACCAAGAATTATCTTGTCTTTTGTAGTGAATCTTGGTGTGGTTAAAAATGGAGGAGTAATCGGAGGATATACTATGATACTACGTTAACACATTATAAGTACAAAAATATGTGATATAGAATATAAATATATGTCTAAATATTTATTGTTAATTTAAAATATTCTTTTTTCGTATAGTGAGGATAATGACAAGTAGTTGACTTTATGTGCTGCCAAGTTCATAGTTGCAGGTCTATCTAACAATAGTTGAAATCAGAATGGGTAATCGGGCCAGTCCAAAATAAGGGAGTTATATGCCAATGTTTTCATAATCGGACCGAAGATCGAATTGGAAAAGTTAGTAGTTTACATTTTAATGGTTCAACTGCAATTGAACTATAATTAGACCAGTGATATCATAAATTAAAAATTTTAAAAAATATTTATTATAAATAATATATTTTTAATAATTAAATGTAATTCTATAAAAAATTTTATAAATGTAATTCTTTAATATATTTATTATAAATAATATATATTTGTAAAAATATATTTTAAATTCCATAAAATTATGAATAGATTTCTCCAGAACACGGGAGAAGATCATTTTCTTGAGATTCTTCCTTTTTTTTTTTTTTCTTTTTTTTTTTTGAAAAAACTGTATTACATTGCGATCAAACTGTACATCAAGGGGAATGGACTCAAACCATTCAAGACAATCACTAGAGTCATGACCACAGGTAGCCAAGCAATGAGCTGGCTTGTTAAAAGTTATACCCACAAAAGAAAATGAATAGGAAGAATCAAAGAAAACGAGGAGTTCTTTAAGCAAGAAAACAGTGTGGCCGATATCAGAGAAATCCTTAATTAGCAGAGTGCAGCACTTCCATAATAATATTTAGACAATCCCAATGGAAGTGGACTACAGAAAAATGATTGAGCGATACCCGTTGAATGCTTGTATAAATGCCATGGTTTCAACAAACTTCACATTATTAAAAGTCCCTACCAACTGAAATCATTGTATTAAATTCAAATAGGACAAAAAAAAAAAAAATGGAGCTTACCACTGTTGCTTCTTCACTGATTGTCGGTGCGGCAGTGGTGTGAACTGTGAAGTGAGTGGAGTGCTAGGTTTTCACTTCTAGAAAAATCTTTTTTTTTTTTTTTTTTTATTTTATAAATTAGGACTTGAATTTTAAAACATTTATAAATTGACCCCAAACATTTAAAATATCTCAACTTGGCTGGTTTAAAAATCAATAGGTCGGTTCACGGTCCGATCAATCTGATCAGTCGGTCTAAAGTGATTTACAATTTTTAGCATGATTTTTTTAGAAAATGGTTTTTAATATAAAATTGAACTGGTTTTGTGGCCGGTTCATGGTTTGACTGGTCTAACCGGCCGGTCCAGTCCGGTACACAAAACATTGCTATACGCCATACCATATGTGTAATGAGATTCACTTTTAGAGTCTCAGATGTTCACTAGTTGATCTTGGACGTCAATTTTATTAAGTCTTAATGGGGTTGCTGAGCTATAAAGATTATCCTACATCTTGAGTATATAAATAGTGCTGTCAAATCCATAATTACAGTGCTTATGTGAACTCGCTAACTTAAGTCATGATAATTGATATTAGAGACAGTAGCTAGTGGAAAACATTCAAATTGGAAGCTCTTTTTGCACCATTTGTTTAATTAGTGGTACATATATATATATATATATATATATATATATATATATATATGAACACCCTTTCTTGTACTCGGAAGGGTTTTTGGGATTTTGGTAGATTGTGGTGTTCGGAGTTCATTTTCATTAATTAATTTAGCTTTTGGCTCTTTTCTCTTATTTATTTATTTATTTATTATTATTATTATTATTTCTAATACCTTTGGATTCCCCATGTGGGATGGTACGACCTGCAATTGTTAATATACATATTGTTGGTATAAAATAAAATTTAATTTCATGGGTAATGGTGACGACGGTGTGTTTTTACCTGTGCATTCATATTTTAATTCTTGAAGAGGATAAGAACAAATATTATTTAAAAAGAACAGCAAAAAGATCTCATGCATGGAGTAGTGAAGGAAAAATTCACTGGTATAATATATATATAGAGAGAGAGAGAGTTGGAGCAATGGAGAAATTGACTGGTAACAAAACCCTAATCAGATTTTGTAAGATGGTGAAGGAAGGTTAAGCTTAAAAGAGATGGATGAGTCTTTGGCAGCTCTTCTTCTCACTCCCAAGTTCAGCTCAATCAAGGTCTCTCTCTCTCTCTCTCTTTGCCAAAATTTGTATGAACTTTTATCCCCAAATTTCTGAAATGTATATACTATATATATATTTGATGAAAAGAACATATATATATATATATATATAGTGACTGTTTTCTTGTAATGAAAAATGTTCCATGGGTGTATATATATGTAAATGGAAAATGTTTTCTTACACCGGAGGAAATGACTGTTAGTAAAACCCCAACCAAATTTAATATGTGAAGAACACCAGTTGAAGATCATGGATATGGATCTTTGGCAGCTCTCTTCTTCTCACACATGATGTGTTTATCTGTCTGTCTCTCTTTCTATACATATACATACATATATGAATATATATATATATATATATATATATGACCTTTTTTATCCTAGATCTCTTAGTTCTTTGGGATGAAGAAACCTTATGTTGCTGTATTGATCTAAAATGAAATAAATAAAATATTAACCGAGTTAGTAATATTAATTTAACTGATGATATATATATGTATATATTAATTTTGAGGATAATATATAGAATATTCTCGCTTATTAATTTGTTGTCTAAATAAGAATTCCTCCACTAACTTTTCCTAAGGATGATAATAACAAGTATATAAATGGTGACTTTTAGAGAAAATTAATATATATATATATATATATATATATATATATATTTAAGACATTTGGTGGAAGTAGAATTGGGGATGTGCGAGGAAGGGACAAAACTGCATACTAATTTAAGGTAAATTGTATAATAGTCTATGTATGTCCTAATTTAGGGAATGCATATTCTTATACACTCTTAGTTTGACTTTGAAATTTTTCTACTAATAGTGAAGTTGTTCATATTGACTAAATTTGTGATTTCTCATCCCATATCGTAAGTATATGTGGATATGTTATGGAATATAAGTGTGGGCCTAAATAATCATTGTCAATTTAGGATATTTTTTTTGGTAAAGCGAGGACGGTGCCAAGTAATTGATTGTGACTCATAGTCGCGGCACAGGCTCAGGTCATGAAAAAATCACCTTAAATTTTTGTAATTATTATTATTATTTTTTCTTTCTTTTTATTTGTTATAATTAAATTTTGTCAACAGTGTCGTGATTCATTGATTTGTAAGTTTTGCAGTGAATCTTGGAGTGCGCTTGATTTTAAAAATGGAGGTTAGCGAGGATGTTCTGTCTGCTCTCGGTGATTACGCAGCTAGATTATGTAATGTGGATTATTCCACAACAGAACCCCATCTTATAGCTGATATCCTGAAGACATTCAAAGTTGAAGGTCAAGAAAAAGACAAGTCATTTCTCGAGTTTGACAATTGGTATGCAGAAACATTATCATGGGTAGTATGTAATTTTGCAAAATCGGGAGCAAATCTTTCTCTAGGCGGCGTGCCATTTCCAGACAAAACAGATGATCGTCTAACAGCTCTTGCATGCTTCGCTGCATACATGTCCATGGATCTAGTTTCCAACGAGCTTTATCTTGATTCGTCGTACCAATATCGTGGTGCCAAAATAACTATAAAATGTATCAAAGAAGCTGTTCTTGCTTGTTTCGATCGGTTGTGCAAGAATCTTCTGATTGAGAAATGTTGGGATGCTGTTAGTTTAAGAGACAGTATCGTAAAAGCTGCAGATTTCGCAGCGGATTACTTAACTTCACAAGGAGATGAGTTGCTCTTCGAAGTCACTGAAAATCATCATTACTTTATTTTTTGGTTTTTCCAGGGGACATTAACGGGGAACTTAGGACACTCACAAACTTTCTCGGAAATGCAACCTTCCACCACCGCCACCAGCAGCAGAGTCTTGAATGACGGTGGTGATGATGTTGTAGGTCTCAGGAATGATATAATGAAGATTAAAGAACGAATTGTTGGATCTCAACGAAAGCTGGATATTATCCCAATTGTTGGGATGGGTGGAATCGGGAAAACAACTCTAGCAAGAAAAGTTTATACGGATCGTGAGACTATAATCCCTCTTTTCCAGGTTCGTGCTTGGATCGTTGTATCTCGTGAGTTTTGTGAAAGAGATGTTTTAATTGGATTATTAGAGTCTATTGCACCAATCCCTGATGAAGTCTACAAATCTGATACTGAACACTTAGCTGAAATACTGTATCGAAGATTGAAAGGTTGGAGGTATTTAATAGTTCTTGATGACATTTGGACTAAGGAGGCTTGGAAACGTATTAAGTTGTGCTTTCCTGATGATAATAATGGAAGTCGAATTATATTAACGAGTAGGGTAATGGAAGTGGCTTCTTTTGTTGTTGATCCCGAAAACCCTCCTCACATAATGAATCTTCTGGGCATTGAAGACAGTTGGAAATTGTTATGCAAAAGGGTGTATGGGAAAGAACCTTGCCCTCATCATTTGATAAATGTTGGAATGCAAATTGCTGAAAAATGCCAAGGATTACCACTGGCAATCGAAGTCATGGCTGGATATCTTTCCAACATTCATGGTAATAATAAGACACAAGAATGCTGGGAGGATGCAGCAAAAAGAGTTGGTTTCCCAACAGAAGTAACCCAAATGGAGTCCCTCTCCAGCATTCTTTCCATCAGTTACAATGACTTGCCTCAACACTTGAAAGCCTGCTTCATCACCATGGTGAATTTCCCAAAGAACTTCAAGATATCTGTGCAGAAACTTGTTAGATTGTGGAGCGCTATGGGAATATTCATACCACTACGACAGAAGGTGCAAAACAAAAACCGTACAGAAGAAGAGGTAGCCATGAATTGCTTTGAAAATCTAATTGGCAGGAGTTTAATTATGGTTAGAGAGAAGAAAATTGATGGCACAGCTAAGTTTTGCGGTATCCATGACCTATTGTGGGATTTGAGCATGACACAATTTCGTAAAGAAGGGCATTACATTTTCTGCGACAAATTGAACAATTCAGATTACAGGAATGATATTGATAATTGCATTGATGATGATGAAGATGACAAGAGGTACGTGACAGGTATCAGTCAAACCCTTATCTATTTTGATCGATCTTTCGAATCAGATTATCCCATCAATTCAGAAATATTCAAACTACTGAGGGTTTTGGATATCCTAAATCAATCTTTTGACCATTTTCCTGTAGAAATTACCTGTTTGTTCAATTTAAGGTATCTTGCATTAGTCACTTCTGGTAATATTCCTGAATCGATATGCCAACTTTCTAAATTGGAAACATTGCTGAATTATCACGAAGGGGCAGGTCATGCGCTACCTAAAGAGATATGGTTATTACCAAACCTGAGACATCTCCATGTTGGGATATGCACTTACTTGTCTGATCCAACTCCAACAAGTGATGATGGCTTTGAACTTCTTCTTTCTAATCTTCAGACACTGTTTAGTTTAAGTTGTTCTAGCTGTACCAAGGAAGTTTTCTGGAACATTCCGAACTTGAAACAACTTGGGATTGACGAGGCTGAAGAGGAAGATGATACTGGAGACGAACTCTTGTCTTCTGCCTTGGAGAATCTCGCGGACTTGGAACAACTCGAGAGGCTAAAACTATACTGCAATCCAAAACTCTATAGGCCAAGATGTATTCCCGAATGGGGATCCTTCTTACCTAATACCATCAAACAGCTGACACTATGTGCATGCAATCTGCCATGGAGTGAGATTAATGGTCTAGCCATGTTACCAAATCTTGAGGTACTCAAACTGAAGGATAATGCATTTGCAGGTCAGGAATGGGGAATGGAAGATGATCAAGAATTCTTGAAACTGAAATACTTGTCGATGGATTGGTTAGATCTGATCTTCTGGAATGCTAACAGTGAGAATTTCCCTAGCCTGAAGTTCCTACGTATAAGGGGTTGTCATAACCTGTGTCGTATCCCATCAGGGTTTGGAGAAATATATACCCTAGAGCTGATTGACCTGGAATTCTGTAACCAAGTCATATATCAGTCAGCCATTGACATTGAAAGAGAACAAATTAACAACGTGGGAAATGATAAATTCATTCTACGAACTGGTCGCGCCCATCCTCAGGTACAATCATATTTAATCCTTCTTTATTGTCAACTTATACTTTAACATGAAATCATTAGAGCAAGAGGTCGTGCATTCGATCCTTGTCTTTTCCTTCATTTGTTGAGGTAAATCTGTGTTCGTCCCTCAAGTAAAAAAGTGTGTTAAGTGATTAAATTTAACGCTTATATTTTATTTAGAATACGTGAATTAATTTAATTAATAGAGGTATGATTACGTGAATTACATCTTTGATACAATTTGAGTTATTTAATCTATTCAATATATATATATATATATATATATATATATATGTATATTGCAGCTGCAAACTTCGGGTTTTGTCATGATCTTTATTTGGGTGGCTATGCAACTGAACTTATTCAAGCCTAAAAAGGGTTTCCACGTAAAGAAGCCCAGAAACCCTTCTCGTCCTAAAACAGGTAATTATTGGTATTACTACTACTAACAATATTTGAGTTGTACAGCAATTCATCCATACCTAAAATTGTAATGTTCTTGAAATTTAATGGTGCCCTTATATATATACACCTGTTGATTCAGGAAAATTAAGGTTGCTGAGGTGAGGTCAGTTTCTGATGACGATTATTGACATGGACATTATCCTGGAGTTGAAGTTTCAATATTTGTCTGTACTTTTATATATGAAGGTAGTTATACTTCATTATTGAATGCATTAATTTTCTTGTAAGAACTATAAACAATGCACGTTTTAAAGAAATTGGATATGTTTTGAGGAGATTTTTGTTGAAAGTGCAAGTTTTTGTAAGAAATTTGATATCTAATCAAGCAATTGTTTGTTTGTGATTAATTTTTGCTGGATCTTTCTAATAATATATTTGGACTTTGTGTTTGGATACAATTTTAATGAATGTGATTAATTAGGTAGAATGGACAATAAGGAATTATTAATTCGTTTCATATAC
>JAXGGT010000172.1:1186719-1196863 GCA_035583425.1 Marsdenia floribunda | reverse complement strand
TTCATCGTTCGTTTCAAGAGATTAACCACCGAAGGTTGTGCGCTGCCGCTGCTGCACTGCGAAACGGGGTACTGTTCAAGAGACACATTCCTAGGTTTCCTAATGTTCCTATGATGCCCTGCCCACCTTACGCCATTGCTAGAGCTGCACCGGGACATAGAAGGTTTTCCAAGATACCTTCGGTAGCAATGGTTCCAGCTCCTTGCTCTCGACTGACATCATCATGTTCTTGATAATTTTGTAATCTAAAATATTCAAATATTTAGTATATATAACATACAATATTGATTAATTGATATGATTTTCTTGACCCAGTTTACGGTATTAATCTCGTTTTGAGTTTTTTCTTTAATTTCTTGATAATTAACTTTTACCAAATAGACAGACCCAACATATTAGAAACATCATTTTAATGTATACATACTTATATATACACATGCATATGTTCAAGACTCCAGACTGCTAGGATGCAAATAAAGTGAATTGTTATGTTGGATGATGATTCTTAAGTATTCAATCATACAAATGTGAATGGTTCCGAGATATTTAATCATGAAAATATGTAAGTAGCAAAACCCAAAATTAACTAAAGGTATAACTACAATGTTGGTTATGTTTCAAAGACAAAAGTTCTTGGGACTAAGATGGCTGCACATCAGAATCATTGAGTAAAGAGATGAATACAATTGCTGGTTTTGTTTCGAGACAAAAGTTCAGTTCTTTTGGGGTGGGGGTGGGGGTGGGGGGATTAATTAAGATTGCTGCACATCAGAATCCTGATCAGGCAAGAGATGTGGTTCATCTCCAGGCAGAACGATTTCAGTAGCACGATCAGGTGACTGAGGGGGCTGTTCTCCATTTCCATTGTTGTGGGGATGGAAATTGATGGGAAACTTTGTCACTCTTGGCTTGTCTGCCAAAATATTTCTTTGCACCCTATCGATCAGAACCTTTTGAGGTGGCTCCTCTCTCAGCTGCTCATCATCATAGTCGTTGTTGACATAATATCCAACTCTAACAAATTCTTGTCCCATATAAGAGCATGTCAGTAGAATGACGGTGACACCAATAATATCCTCTTCTCGGATTTTTGATTGATCTGGAGGATCTGCCTGCACAGAAGCCTCAAAGAATCAATGAAAAATGAATTGACAAAAAGTAATAATTCTAGTAACTGAACAATAAGGATGCTCTGGAATCCAGAAGAATAACATCTAATCATGATTTAATAGGATAAAACTTTAAGGATACCTCAAGAATGAAGCGATATTTGCCGACATTAACAGGTCCAACAAGTGCACTCTCCAAGAGCTGGTCATAAGTCTCATCTTCAGCAGATCCAACATATATTAACTTCCATTCCAAGTCTGAGAAAACATTGAGAATTATTTCCTATTAATGAATGCCATTGAAACTTGTAAGGAAAGTGACACATTATTGCAGTATCCATATTGCAACTTGTATAAAGAGAATGTTCATAGAATCTATATTTCCCCTATTCTGCACACAACCAGGTTATAAAAGTAGTATATCTATAGGCCCTCTCCCTTTCCACCACAAAATTCAAGTGCATAACTCAGAGAAAACTGAAGACTAACAGCTGATTCATTTGGAGATCGACCAGTTTATAGCCCTAATACTATATGTGCAACCTCACGGCCTCTAATTGTCAAAAATCCTTAATTGTCAAAAGGAGAATGGCCTTGCTTATCAAATTAATATAATACTCCAGTCAAATCTGTCGCAGCAAAAGGAATGTAGCTGCTGACAGCTGAAACTAAAACTATTGATGTATTTACACAAGGAAAAAGGTGCACAGAGGAGAAAGATTTACATGAAAAAATAGAATGGGTGGATGACATACAAGCTAATAGTAAAATTCTATTTAACCAATAAAACTACACATTTTTATAGCTACAATGCACCAACTTTAGGATGCTATTTCTTTTGATATGTCAATAACCTAAAATCCACACTTCTTTGCGAACATGTATAACATTCATTGTCATATTTCAGTCAAAGAAGTCAGAAAGGGAATAAAGATTGAGGGGTTACAGAGTAGAATTCTACACATTTTCTGGATTAGCTAGAATGGACAAGGTAAAGAAGGAAAGAATTTTTCCATCCCAGGCTATTCATGTATGAAAACCTCATGTTCTTTTTGATCCCATATTCTCACTTGTAAGCAGAAGATGAAACTAAAAATCGAAATGAGATCAATGAAGATACTTAATGATTTTTCTTGCATTCTGGAAGTTCTAAAAATGATAGTTACAACAAAGTCAATTAGTTCCCTATCTGCAAAGACAGAACCCTAGCCTTCCACTCTATTGGTAATATGTTCTTAATTTAGTCCTTATGTGCTTCTCTAATGATAAGTGCTGAAGCTTATGTCCAACACCACAAGAGTTTACTAGGTAATCTTTCTGCTCATGTAGAGACTAAATCTTCCTTAGATATGGAACTTTGAGGATATATGATTTTTGAAGCTAATAACCAAATGCATTTCACTACCCCTTTCACGCTACAGTTACTTAAATTTCAGATCTTGCAAGTTGCACCGTGTAAAAGCCTTAAGGGGCAGGCGCCCCACTGAGGCCCGGGAGTGAGCACTTGACTGAAGTACGTGGAAGTGATAGTTAAAATATGCATTATACATATTTTCTTTGGCAATTGCAATTTCCTCCATTTCTATGTTACCATCTTTACATGTAAATTTTGAAATATGCATGATTACAGTTCAAGTATCTATTCTCCCAGTCATCAGAACCACAAATTGGAAATTTCAGATGAAACAAGCAATAATTGCTTATTGCACTTCCTGTATATGGTTATGATTTGGAGCAAGCAATTACAACATAAAATGGCATATAAAAGCTCAATAAGCAGCCAGCATACTGCAAAAGCATACAGTTTGCAATCATACATTTAATGCCTTAAAAAGACTGATAATTTCTTAAGGTTACCCACAAAAATATGAAATGTTACAAATAGAACACTTCCTCATTGTCTCAGCTCAGTAGAATTAACCCTAATAAAGGTAAACAAAGAGAGTAAAAAAGTACCCCCTCGCCCAAAAGGAAAAAGAAAAGAACTAAAAAAAAAAAAGAAAAGAAAAAATGTATAACAAGTAGCTTCCGTACAACCTATTCAATTCAAATACTGTTCATCCAACGAATTTCATTGATTAGAAGCCATATAGACAGAGTACAATGAATCTAGTGGGAAGAAAGGTTTCCAGTACCAATTCAATCAATCACATAAGAAAGTTACATAGTAAAAGGAGAGTGAGTTTTCAGAATTAAAATGGAGAATTAAAAAGGAAAAAAAAAAAAAAATGCTACCTTCTTTAAGGGGCACCAAACATTCATAAGAGATTTCGAACCGGAAAGGATGAAGAAACATGGCCGGATTATCCAAAACAGCAACATTTGTCAGATTTACAGCACTCATTGCTTAAAGAATCGAATCGATTGCTTCTTCTGCTAATGAAAATTCTATCGGGGGAGTTTGAGAAGGAATTGTTTCTGAAGCTCTTGAGACATAGAATAAACGAAACCCTAAGGGGGAAAAGGAAAAACCGCCTAGATTGTGCAGCAGCCAGATCTTTAATAAGAGTATTTGGCGGGAGCTTTTCCTTTTTAATCTTTCTCAAATTCTTGTATTGAAATCCCGCCATTGTTATTATTAGCTCCATTGGATTTGCACATAAATTCTTTTCTTAAAAAATTGCCCTTTTTGGAGAAAAATAAAATAAAATAAAAAGCGTACTTCAATTAGAATGGTCATAGCTTTGAAACCTGATAAAAACAAAAGATAATATTTTAAAATATATTTGATATACCTAAAATATATATTTATCATAGTAATTAAATACGATGATAAATATAATTTTATCAATAAAAAAATTATTTATTATTATATTTTATTTTGTAAGGGAAGATTGACAAGTTTAGTCCCAAACATTTAAGCTTTTGGTAACTTTGGTCCTAAACATTTTTTTTTAATATATTTGATTCTAAACATTTTATAATTTGAGATGTTTGGTCCTTTATAACAAAAATGCCCCCGAGCATGCCTGGTCAACGTCTGAAATGTTTTGATGACCAATCAAGGAAGGTAAAATAGTCAAATCAAGTTGAGATTTGAAAAAAAAAAAAAAAGTGAAATTCATTTCCCAGATCATTTGTGTTCTTCAAGTTTCTTCCCAAATTTGAGAATCCAACATTTTTTCCCTATACATATTTTCCTTTCACTTTTCGACCCTTCAAAACTTCTTTCTACCGTTTCCCAGTATGGATTTAGCCTCAAAGCTGCAAATAATCGGACTAAGGTCCACCTTTTAATCCAGAAATCCACATTGAACCGCCACTCTACGCCCTTTTTATCGCCTTTGATTCTGGGAATGTGATTAAGGCCAAAAATAATATGAAGATTGCATTTTTGAGTCAGAAATTTGAAGTTTCAGGCTCTCGAACGGTAAAGGAGGAGTTCTTGAGTGCATTTAAAGAGGAAATGGAGGTAGCGGAGAAGCTTAGAGAAGGTACAAAAAGCGATAGAGAAGAGTGTGGATGATTTAAAGGTACACTTTTGGATTTTCCTCTCTTAATTATATCCCACAATAGGGCTTTTCTTGATAAGTTTTGTCTACAAAACAAAAAAAAACAAAAAAAAAAAACTCTGTTAACAATTTGAAGAAGAACGGAGGAGAAGGGCGGGCACAACACGCCTTTAGCACCATTCGTTCTACTTCGTCTTCCACTATTAGAGTCGCTGCCCCTCTTATGCCCCCACCACCAACTTCCTCTCCAAGACTCCAATCACATGCCTTTCCTTTTCTACAACCGCCACTGACCCAAGTAGGCAACCCGGTGACACTTCCTCCTCAAAAACTTGCAGGAAGCACATGGGAGTTTGAATAGCTGTGGTGGACTTCGATTTCGATTCTGATTCCTATTCCAATCCCGATCTTTCTTTTAATTCTTTTGGTAAAAAAAAAAAAAAAAAGACTTTTTTTTAATTGACATTTTTACCCTTTATTAAATGGTCAATGAGATTTTTTGATCGTTGACCACATCAGAAATGCCAACTCCGGGAGTTGGGACCAAACATCTCAAATTATAAAATGTTTAGGATCAAATATATCAAAAAAAAAATGTTTAGGACCAAAGTTACCACACGCTTAAATGTTTGGGACTAAACTTGCCAATCTTTCATTTTGTAAGTATAAAATTATCAGATATATCAAAATATTAAGCATTTTGGGAAATATTTAATTTGGAAAAGATAATGACAAAATAAAGTTATTAGCGAAATTAAGAAAACCATAAGACATCAAAGTCCAATCAAAGAGATTTAATTAGATTAGTCTCAGAGGAAAAAAAAAAAAAAAAGAAAAGAAAGAAGTTAGAGATAACATGAAGACTGACACAATTTAGCAAAACTCTCTCTACTCTTTCTCTCTCAATTATGTACTAGTTCTGAGTAGTTAGATTTTATCGTGACTAAGATTTTTTGAGAAAATCGAAACTTTTATGGATTTAATAACACTTAGTAAAATTAACTAGGAATAAATTTGATTTCTATTGCATGATTTTTAGTCCTTAAAGTTAGGGAATTCCATCATAAAGGAATTTGTTTGACACCCAAAGAGACTCATATATCTCGAACTGTGAAACCTTGGGTGAAGTTTGAACCCTTAACCTCTCGACAAGGCAGGAGGTAAGGGAAAAACTCCTTGATCTATGGCTAGGAGAGATTCGAACCCTCAACCTCCTGGTTTGCCAAAAGGTAAGGGAGAAACTCCTAGACCTAAAAAGGAACTTCCAAATAAAAGTTAGATATATTTTAGATATATCAATATTACAACAATAAATATAACAGTTGTTATAATATTATAACACATAATATAAATTTATTTTGTAAAAAATATTATTTGAGTCTAAAAAAAATTCAAATTCCTTTTGGAAATAAAAACATAAGAAATGTTATTAGAATAGAAAAATGTTCAAATGGTTTTAGAAAGAAATGATATATTTTTATTTAAATAAAAGAAAATTAATTAAAGTAAAATATTTTCACATTCTTATTGAAAGAAAAGAAAAAAGATAGAAAATACCATTGAATAATTAATAATATATTATCTAATAATACAATTGATCTTTTATTATTATTATTTTTCATTTAATAAGTTCCTATACATATATTAAATAAGTGAGTTTGATCCTTTTTTCTTACAAAATTAAGGCTATGTTTGAATTATTCAACTTGAGTTGAGTAAGAAATTTTTGTTCTCTAATAATTATGTGCATTTGGACATTATTTTTTTCAATTCAAATGTCTCTCTCACAAGTATAAGTTCCAATCTAATTAAATATTATTTTTAATTTAATATTAATAAAATAATATTATACACTATTATAAAAGAATATTCTCTTACCTGACTAATTATTACAGGTTATAAAACCAATATAATAAACCTCACCTTTTAAATATAAAATTTATTTTGAATAAAATTATAAACAATATTTATTTTGATTTCGATTGTTTTTTGAGAAAAAATCATTTTTTTTTTTTTTGTAAAAAAAATAGTGGTAATCCAAACAAAGCTATTTTGTCTAAATTCTTGAGTGAAGTGGAGAAACTCTGAAACTGGGGTTTTTCCCCAAAATAATCATCTTTTCAAACACAATTCCGTGAATAACTCAATTTCAAAATAATGGAAATTTCTAGCCTAAACGCACACGGGATGTGCGTTATTGAATAGTTAACGCACATTCGATGTGCGTTTTCTCGGAATTTAAATTTTTTTTTAAAAAAAATTTGCCACATGTACATAAAAACGCACATGTGTTGTGTGTTTTTGCCCAGTCATCACCCAATTAACCAATAAACGTACGCCATATGTGCGTTATCCATAGAGGTGCCATATCAACTCATTAACGCAGGTGGTACATGCGTTTCTTGCCATAATTTTTTTTTTTTTTTTTCATTCACCCTTCTCTCTCTATTAACTAACTAAGAATAAGATGTAAATATACTTAATCAAATTTCATATCTATATAAAATAAAAAAATTAATATTTGAATATATCTTTAATTAATAGGGATCTTTAAATATAATATGTTTAATTAATTAAATCACTTTCTAAAAAAATAATTAAATCACCTAATACTATAATTAATATTTTAATATTTGAATATTTATATATATATATATAATTTATAAAAAAATAAGATAAAATATATTTAAGTGAATTTGGAATCCATAATAAATTAAAAATTAAAATATTAAATTAAATATAATATCTTAAACTAATTAAATCACATAATATTATAATCAATATCCTAATTACCCATGCCTCACTGCCTTCCCTATCCAAAGTCAGCCAAAGTTTGTAAAAAAGAGCCTTTATGGATAGGAATACCTATACATGGCTTTCTATGTTTGGTCAATCCTCAAAAATGAAAGAATATTACAGTTAAAGTCTGGCCATGGCCGATCAAAGCATGGAGCTTGGCGTGTTTTTTATGCTGCAATCAAATCGATGGATGGATTTACCAGGTGGTTCAGTTGTTAAAGATATGGAATAGAAACATTATTCGAAATATTATCAGTAAATGGCCAAATGGCTTTTAGTTTATATAAAAGTTTGATCATACAAATTCATCATTTTATTGAATCAATCAGCTGTATCTGACTTCTCATGAACTCTATTTGCAGCCTGAATTGCCTGCCATAAAAAAAAAAAAAAAAAAAACATGGAGGATATTATCGCATTATCAAACTATTAAATTATATATATATATATATATATATATTATTTCTAATATGATTTGAATCCATAATTTTTGCATAATTATAAATAAAGTTACTACCACTAGAGTAATCACTTTGTCATATCAGCTAATATCTTAACACATACTTGATTAATTTTGGGCTTAGTTTAATATATAGGTTGGGATCATAGTTCAAAGTATTGGTAAGACTCGGCCTAATTCGACCGAGTCATCTTCGTCCCAGTGTCTTTCGATACACTGAGACACAAGTGCCTCGGTTAAAATTTATTAAAATAATATATTTTTTTTTATCCTATTTTTTTAAAATAATATTTTTTATAATAAGAATATTCATAAAAGAAATAAATATTGTAAAATATTACAATATTAATAATTTGAAAGAAAAATTTTGTATCACTGTTATTGATCCGAGTTACGGATATTGATATGGATCAGTGAGCTTGGATACTGTTACTGATAGTGCCATTAAGAACCATGGTTGGGATACTAAGAGGGGTCAATCTCTCTCACACACACACATATATATGATATAAATATAACATATTACTATTTATTATCTATTGAAATATGTATTTTGACACGATAAAGATTGAATATAAATGTATAAATTTTTTTTCTTTTTTCACATAACTAAGTAAGAAAGAATGAGATGATGTACCTCAGTATCCCAATTAGTACACAAGTTTATGGTAACAAGTGCCACAACTTGAACAACAAGTGCACAAATGATCCCCAACCAAAGTCCCTATTGATGTATAATTAGAAAAAGAAAGAAAAATAGTCTTAGGGAAGGGAAAGGAAAAGAGCAAAAAAAGAAGAGCCACTCAAGGAGATGGTAGAAGGGGATTACCATGCCACCAATATGGAAGACAAATGCCATGAGCAGAGCAGAAGGTATTCCTATGATGTAATAAGCTCCAAGGTTTATCATTGCACAGAGGTTTTGCCATCCACATCCTCTTGCAGCACCTAAAAAAAGAATGTCATATGAGTTAAAAGGTAAGAATTTCGTTGAAATAGTGTCTTTAGTTATTGGATGATCAAATAAAAAAGAAAGAAAAGATCGATAGAACGTATTGTGTTGGGTAAAAACCTGACAGAACACATTGGAATCCATCAAAGAAGTCAGACAGTGCAAGAAGTGGCATCATCTTAGCAACATAGTTGATTACTTCTTCTTCATTGCTATATAGCTTTCCCCATACATGGCGTACTAGTAGTGTAATTGTTCCCACAAATGCACCCTCTGATATCGCCACTATAACAACAACCTGTAACGCTAAACGTGCACCCTTTGCATTTCCAGCTCCTAATTCATTTGAAACTCTTGTACTGCAATCATTACAACACAAAATACATACATATATATATATATATATATATATATAATTGTTATACTGAAGGAAATCATTCAAACAGAAGCCTTTCCAAATGGTGCATAAACTGACTGACCTTATAGCAGCACCAAGACCTACAGATATCATGTATACCATCCAACATGTGTTAAGGCTGTGAGAGCCAAGAAACAAGAAAACAATGGAATTCAGAAGCTAAAGAAAAACATGTAAAACTTCAAGAAGCTGATATTATAGTTTAACATGGTGAAATTCAAAACCTTATTGACAGCACTGATGTCTCCAGTTTTGGGTTTGGGAGAAGACCGGATAATAGAACAACCATCTCAAATGACCAGTACTCAAAACTGCATATATACCAGAAAGAAACAAAACACAGATATCAGTATCAGTTTTTCATCGAATTAAGTATTTTGGAATGATGCATTCAGAAAAAACATGACAGTACCAAATCATTACTGCAGAAGAGATGGCCAGCTTTAGAAAACTGAGAATGTCATGTAAGGCCTGTTTTGAGAAACCTGTCCATGAACTTCTGCAGTCTGAAGAAAACTTGACATATATTGCCACTAAGACCACATTAATCCAATAAGAGATAGCGTTCGCTAGAGCAGCTCCTCTACTTTGGAACCCGGTTTTGAACACAAGAATCCAACATATAAGGACATGGAACAATGCCGTCATCCCGGAACTCACCAACATTGGGAGTACAATGTTTTGTGTCTGTAAAAATCTATTGAGACATTGAAGAAGTGCATAGGCAAAAATGCCAGGAATCATTGACCGGTTAAACTTGCCTGCTTCAACAGATATCTCTGAATCCTGACCAAATGCTAAGAGAATATTGGCAGTGTAGAACCACATGACTGCTAGAAATAAGCTTAGCACAAGAAGAACTAGCATCCCTCGCTGGGTGTAAATACCAATCATATGGTATTCTTTGGCTCCATAAGCTTGCCCGCATAGTGTTTCCAAGGCACTTCCCATCCC
>JAXGGT010000172.1:1173784-1185702 GCA_035583425.1 Marsdenia floribunda | reverse complement strand
ATACAAAACCAAATCCAACCCAACATATCACAAAAAAATCACAAACAAATCAAACATGGTTTTTTTGCACCAAATGATAAGATAAAATAAAAGAGAGTATAGAGAAACATTACCTTCAAATCTTGATTATTGAAGAAGAAGCAACACAAGGGAGAGGAAGAAAGAAGCATAAAAGAGATAAGAAAGTAGGAAATCGGAGAAGATAAGAAAGAAGAAGAAATGAATGGTTCATATAATGAATGGCTCTGGAATAAGTCGCAGCTCAAGGCTACGTTCTAGGCTTAGGTCATAGCTGAAGGCTGCGTTCTAGGAGAGGTCGCAGCTTGAAGGAGAGGTCGCAGACAAAGTTTGCATTCTAGAGGAGGTCGCAGCTCAAGGCTGCGTTGTTGATTTAAGTCGCACCTCCAAGTTGCGTTCTCTAAATCGCACACCATGGCTGCGTTTTGGCTCTACATCGCAGCCTCCACATGCGATGAGGCCATACTTGCACAATCTTTCACCGCTAGGGCCATTGCACGACACTTCTGCCTAATTAAGGTCAAACTTGGGATAAACCCTAAAAATAAAGATTTTTGACTTTAACTAAGTAACAAAAATAGTTACGGGCTGAACTGACTAATTTTCTTATTTTATATTTAATGCCCAAGTACACCAACTGGCTATGACATGTAGAAGGCATGCGTTGTTTCCGTTTTTGTTTTTTGTTTTTTATAAAAAAAAAAAACCAAGAAAATTCTATACATGTGTTCCTAAATATCGTCCCAAAGGCTCATGAGGACCAATCATCCAATCCCAAAGAAACCCAGGAAAAGCAACTCCTGAATTCATCTTCAAATCCTCAAGAACACACATAACTTCTGAATCATCAAGAAAAGCAGAGAATCAGAAAAGGGGTAGTGATAAGTTAAGATGGGTAGCACAACTGCTCTCATCTACAATCTTCACCTGAACAATTCCAGCTGCTTCAAATGTTTAAATTCGAATAGGATTTCGAGAACTTCCATGCTTGCAACCCAAAGAAATGCAACCAAGTTGAAATTCTTGAGTAGAAATGAGAGAAATAAATTGGCAAGAGTTGTTTGCTGCAGTGGTGAGGATTTCAGCGAGAGGCAACAAGAATCAAATAGCGCAAGTGGTGATGGTGGCGGCCTTGGCTCAGCTGTTGAAGATAGGCCTGGTAAGAATCGAAATTTATGGTGTTTTTGTTCTTTTTTTTTTTTGCTTTCTTTTAATTCAGTCATGGGTTTTGGTCCTGGGCAGGTTTTATGAAGTAACATGTTAGTTTTGTTTTTTTGTTTTTTGTCTTTAGACAAATCAATGAGTTTGGTTTTGATTGTCTTGTTCTTTCAACTTACTTTTACGATTTATTTGCTTGATCAGTGGTTTCTTGCTTTGAAAGGTTATGTTATAAGTCTTTAATTTTCCGTAAAGAACTAAAGATTGATCTATCAAGTGTTGGATGCCGTGAATTTTTCATATCTTGCCGTATATATACTAACCATGCGATATATAGAAGCCAGCTTTCTGTAATATGTGGTTAGTAATTCGTCATTGGTTTATTTAACATAGTGTAATATTGTAATTCTTGGAGTGAACTCTTTCTTCTTTTGTGATAAAAAAGAATCCTTTTTTTTTTTTTTTTCCCCTTTCACAAAATCAAGCTGGTTGATGCTTGATATTAGCTGGATTTGGAATTTGGAAAGAAGAAATGCTTAGGACTCTGCTTTTCTTGGAATCTTTTTTGAAAGCAAGGTGGTGGCTATTTACTGATTCTGGCTGAATGATGCTAGTGGAAGAATTAAAGAGTTTTCAGCACTTTCATCCCTGAAATTTTAGTTATCATTTCTACTTCTGTTCAGAGTTTTTATGAATCAGATGGTATTGGTGGAAACCTGTACTTTTGCAGTCATTTTTGCTAGGAATAATTTTAAGTAGTATTGGTATTTGTTATCTAGCTTAGTTGTTAGGATGCTGTCCCTCTACTTATAGGCTTTTTGATTCTCTTTTGGTTATGTACACTTTTAATCATCCTTCCCACCATGAGAAAGGCAACACTTATTTTTCATTTCAATTATGTTCTTAACTTGGATGGTAATTGCTCTTTTGCATGTTTTCTCAAGTAACTTAGGAGATTGAAACAAACTTTCACCTCCTTTATGACTGCTCACTGGTTACAAAGCGTGCATCATTCTATAATCTAAATTGATGGAATAGTTCTGATATTGTAAATCAAATTCTAGATGCTGCCAACATCTCAGAAGAGAATTTATTTCAAAACAATGAACCAGAGGATGAAGGAAGTACTCTTTATAATTTTCTTTATCCAAGCAAAGATCTTCTACCAGATGACGAAGAAATGAGTATATTTGATCATTTAGAGGAGCTGCGCCAGAGAATTTTTGTATCAGTTTTGGCAGTAGGAGCTGCTATTTTAGGGTGCTTTGCTTATTCAAAGGAACTTATAATGCTTCTTGAAGCTCCCGTTAGTGCGCAGGGAGTTCGGTTTCTCCAACTAGCTCCTGGAGAGTTTTTCTTCACCACATTAAAGGTCAGTACATGCTAGTTGCTTCTCTTAGGGCATTTTCAAATAATGAATGCATATTTTAATTTGATTAATCTCTGTTGGGATATTTGGTGATTGACTGATTTCATCCATTCTTTTCTCAGACTACCTATTTTTCTTTATCCAAATCATCTTTCTGGCTAAGTGGTTTAGAATCAAACACTAGTCAAAAAAACAAAAAAAAAAGAAAAAAAAAAACCTATCGCTGTAATGGGGAATGTATTTTTCATATGCAAATTTCTGGAAAGACCAATCACAAGTAATTTTTAGATATTTAAAACTCTTAGGATCTTAAGTGATTTGTTATATTACTGTACTAAGTTAACTGTACTGTGGAAGTCTGCAAAAAAGTTTGACTATTGTAACTCTTGTATGCAGGTATCAGGATACTGTGGCCTTCTTTTAGGAAGCCCAGTAATTCTCTATGAAATCATTGCCTTTGTTATTCCTGGTCTGACAAAGGCAGAAAGAAGATTTCTTGGTCCAATTGTCCTAGGATCCTCAGTCCTCTTCTATTCTGGCATTGCATTCTCATATTTTGTTCTCACTCCTGCTGCCTTGAATTTCTTTGTCAATTATGCCGAAGGAGTTGTGGAATCGTTGTGGTCTATTGATCAGTACTTTGAATTTGTGCTTGTGTTGATGTTTAGCACAGGATTGTCATTTCAGGTAAGACCAATTCTCTTATTCATGTGATTTATGTCGCATATATTGATTTTACAGCAGAGATGTTAGTGGTTCAAGAAACCCATTTCTGATTCCTTTTGTTTACAGGTTCCAGTTATACAACTACTACTGGGACAAGTTGGTTTAGTTTCTGGTGATCAAATGCTGTCAATTTGGAGATATGTTGTGGTAGGTGCAGTAGTTGCAGCTGCAGTACTGACTCCATCAACAGATCCTCTAACTCAAATGCTTCTAGCAGCACCTCTCTTGGGTCTATACCTGGGGGGTGCATGGATGGTAAAGCTTACAGGCCGATAATGACTTGAAGGACTCCTTTTAAGGTCCTTTGGAACAAAAAAAAAATGAAGTCAGCAGACCAAAGTATACCTTGCATTTTGAGAGACATCAGTCAACAGTGTCATAGGATTTCTACTGTCAAATTTATTTCCTTTTTTCTGGGTACACGCTGTTGTAAAAGATGTCGCTTCTGAGTTAATTGATTGTAAATAGGTATCTTGGTTTTGTTAATGATGCAACACAAGATATTTGATAAATTTGTTGTGGCGGGAAAACGATAGTATAACAATAAAGGCCATCTAGGAACACACACACACACAAAAAAACAAAAAAAAAACCTTTGTTTAATGTTATATTTGATCACAAGTTTAACATTTATAGTAAAATTTTCTCTTAAACAAGAATTAAACACTATTTTCATTAATTTTGAATATTGGATGGTAGAATAAAAATAAAAATATAAAAAAAAGGAAAAAGATGAAGAGAAAAGAAATATATTGTCAGCCTGTATGAAATAAGATTAAAGAACTCCGCAAGAGTTTGATACGGCCATGTACTAATTGAACTTTAACGAGTTCATATACAAACACTAAAATTTAAGAGGTAAATCTATTTCCCACAGGAAAAGAAAATAGGACAAGCCCCAGTCATGCATGAATATATGAAAGGTGTGGATTTTCTTAGGTGAAGAAGACCAATACAAAAAGGATAATGAACAAGAGTAACAAGAACAAAATCATCATAATTTGACCTTTAGCACCAGCTTTCTTCATTACCATAGCAACCTTTTTCTGCAGAAAAATGGCATTTAAATTTAAGAAGTTACTAAGAAAATCCTATATATGAGATGCAATTGAATTTCAGAACAAGAATTATACCTTTTAAAACAAAATAACATTACACATAATATTTAAGATTTACAGTTAATATATCAACAGAAAATCACCTGAACAAAATCAAGGCGGTTTGATGTGCTATCCATCTCATTACCGAATTCATCTATAATCTTTTCCTGCATAACAACAGCAAAAGAAGACTACTTAATTTTTTTTCCTTTTTTTTGGCAAATCAGTGTGTTTAGAAGAAATCTCTTGTTGGATGAATCTTGAGAGAGAGAGAAATGCAGTTCAGTAGGGCCAGAAGAAAAGCCTCAGTAAAATAGATAACGAATGCGCTTCTTCCTTGGTCCAAAGAAGAGTTAGTTACCTGTGCAAGAAGTTCTTCGTGTATAGTAAGGCCAACGCCTCCAATTCTTTCTACGCTTGCACTCAGCTCATCCAACTCGGCATCTTGTTGCCTAAAAGAGAAAAACGAATACTGAATGAGAAAGGAAAGAAGTTCTAGAAGGATGTGGAAACCATTAAAGATCTAAATGACCCAACCCATGCCATCATCCATAAGTTTGGACCCAACAGGGTAGTACTCATATCCAATCCAAAACATTAATACAACACAATGTTGGGAGCAGACTCTTCCTTCACATAGATACTTTTAATTATAAGTTATCAAGAACTCAAGACAACTATAAAGATGACTATTCTCCTAAACCTAGCTTAGAAATAATAGACTACACTTGAATGGTCAGTTGCAGAGATTTGAATGCAATTTAATGTTTAACCACAAGTTTCATGATAAAATTGATACTCAGCTAATATTGATATATATCAGATGATGGTCAAGCTGAGAATAATTTTGAGAAGGATGTTGACACTTGCTTAGAAGGGGAATAAAATTCTCTAGTGAAACAATCAACCTAGGGTTCTTGATTTTCTGGAAATAGAATCAGTGAAAGAGAAACTACAATAACCAATAGTTGAGAAGCTTTCCAACGTGGGAGTTTTGCAAAAAAGAGACTATCATTTTCGCTGATCAAACTCTGTAGGAAAACAAACTGCGGTAGAAGAGAAATCGGGGGAGAAAGAGGAAACTTATCTCAATCCTATACTTCAAAAAAAAGAAAAAAAGAAAAGAAGATTGTGTGTATATATATAAAGGCCTAAGCTCGGAGAGACAGAGTGTGTACTTTATAAGCAGTAGCTGTCTGTCAGATTCTGATGATACGAAATCATCATTATCTTCTGCAGTGTATTGGTTTGATCTGTCTGTTTGATAAGAATTCTGCACTCTCATAAGTTCTCGGCGCATTCCATCTAAACTTGAAGCGTTTAAACCATCAGACCCTGTCCCAGACATTACTGGTTTCTTCACATTGCTTACCTATTCAACAGTGGAAAGTTTATTTACTCTGTAATTTTCCTAAACTCATGATTGACAACGAAAACCATTCTATTGATACCTGAGTACGAGCATTAGTAATCCATCTTCTTCGCTTCTCAAGCTCAGCTTTACTGGTGCCATAACGGCTAGGATCTCTTGCTGCTACATCAATTGTCTTATCCAATTCATCAACCTTCCAATCACAAAAACAGATTCAGTACTAACACAATAGAAAAAGCATTGCTTGGCATGTCAATAATGACAACCCAAAAGGATTAAAAGCTATAAAGTGAAAAGGAAAGATATCATGCTCATAGAGGCAATATTTAAAATTAATGAACAAAAAATTTCATGAAAACTAAAATGATAAAGGATCAAAATTATGCAAAATTAAGCCAATGCAACCATTTGACCTTCTAAATAGAAGCTAAAGGATGGAAGGTTTCAATCTTAAGAATGTGGGACACGTTGAAACTCAATGAGATGAGAATTATACCTGCCACTCAATGCTTTCACAACCAGCAATAAGTTCCTTGGTCAGATGTACTTTCTCTCCACTATCTATAGGAATGCGCTCCCATCGGTGAAAATTGGATAGCAATTTGTCAATCTAGTCAAACAAGGACACCCATGAACAAAAATATGTAGGGCAAATTCAAATAACGACATACGAAAACATAATCTGCACAATGTTGCATTGCAAACAAAGAAGATATAGATGAAATAAATTTATGAATTGCACCAAAATAGAATTCTAAAAACTTCAAAACATAAAAAAGGTCAGGAAAATAGATAAACTCACAGATTCTTGGATCTCTTCCTTCACAATGTAGAAAGGGTCTTGAGCTGAAGATGACATCTAAATTCTCTGAATCCCAAACCCTGTTTCTCCTATATATAATTTTTCCCCTTGTACACAAGAGGAAGAGATATATAAAGATTCTACTTAAAAACCCACAATTTCGATCATCAAAATAAACATGCATAGAGAGCTTGCATACCAAAAATTCCAACCACACCAAGATTGAATACGGACACACCCCGTGGAGTCAGATCCAGTAACTTTAATCCAGTTGTTTCTGGATGAATCTCTTTGCTGCTATGAGCTAAAATAATGTGTATCAATTTTATTCACCGTCTGTTGGAAGAGTTAAAAAGGAGTGGGGAAAGAAGATCTCTTTCTAGTTCAATTCATATTTCTGATGGAATTAACAAAATAAAGAAAGATACCAAAACAAAGAAACTTCTTTGAACAAGTTGTGGAAAAGAATATCTAATAGCCATTGAAAATTGATATACTCTTTAGCTTCCTAATAGTCACAAAATTAAGTAATAATAATTTAAAAAAAAAAAAAAAAAAAAAACAAGGAACAGCAAGGAAAATCGAAATTACATATAAAACTAAAGAAAGATAATCATCTCAAATTTGTTAATATGAATTGCATACCTCAATAGGGTTCTTGAAAAAAAAAAAACTAGTTCCGGCAACCGCAAGAGGAGACGAGAGAAGAGAAGAGGAGCTAGAAAGTGGTTATGGGCATAAAATGGAGAAGAGAAAGACGGAAGAAGACGCGAGACGAAATCAGTGATCAATTTGAGGACGGGGACTGATTTGCCATACAAGGGAAGGAACAGAACCAGGAGGATGGAGAGGCAGTAAAGACGGTAGGAGGAAGAAACCCACGCATTATCTCAATGCGTTCACTCACCTTTTTTTTTTTTTTTTTTTTGAAACTTGTTTTTTCTATTTTTGCTACAATATAATTAAACGGATAATAGTAAATGAATTTATACCATGAGAGATGGGACGAGATGAGTTTTTTTTTTTCTTTGGAAACAGCGTCGTTTAACAGACATAAGAAACCGCTGGTGGAAACAGCGTCGTTTCACAGCCCCGAGCTCTTCTCTCTCGCAGATCTCTCTGCACTTTCCTCTTCTCCATTACAGGTCTCTCTCTCTCGTCCATTCTACTTCTTCTTTTTTTTTTTTTTTTTTTTAATTTAATTTAATATATATATATATATATATTTTTTCCTGAAATTAATTCGTATTATTGTTGAAGTTTCAAAATTTTGTTCGAGAAATTATTTACTTTCAATTTTCGGAGGTGTAATTTTATCGCTCGACACTGGTTTTTCACAGTTCCCGCCGCCGAAGTTTATGCCAAAAGTCTGAGTTCAGAATCACCCGTGTATGTTAGTGGATGCTTGTATGTGTTTATTGGTGGTTAGTGCTCTGAATTTTTTTTTTTTTGTTTTTGTTGTTGATTTTAATTTTGAAATTTGATAAGTTTTTATGCGAAATCTCGAGGTGAACAGGTGAAGTTAAAGAGATAACGTGGTGGGAACATAAGGGGAATAAGTCTTTGATGATTTGTGAAACTGTTAATTGAATAATAAATCAGGAATTTCCATGTCTTGTGTGGCAAGAATGAGATATTGTTGAGCTGAAAGGCAGTTTTTGCTTATAACATTACCTCATTATTTAGTTTTTTATTTTTTATTTTTCTTTTTCAGCAGGAAATTTTGTTTTATACCTGAACTTGGTGGAGATGTATTCCAGTATTTGCTTTGGGAATAATTAGCTTTTTTGTGTTCCATTGGACTTCAAATTAATATGATTTATAGTTACATTTGTGTTTATTCTTAAAAATATTGTCGATTATTGTTACTTTAAAAAAATTTGTTTTAGAGGATTGTCTGTGTTGCAATATGTGCAGATGTGAGTAAGAGTGTAATGGACTTCAATGCTGGCAATCCTGGTCCCATTGATGAGTCTGTCCTGTATGACCAAGATAAGCATGTTTCAGCTGCGGTTTGGGAGGGCCAGGTGTTTCTCATGGCAAAATACTCATCCTGTAGTGCTTCCTGTATTTCTTTGTTGTTTAACATCACTAACAACTATATAATGAATATTAAACAGGAGCGGGGTGCACTAAGGTGCCATGAACACACTTCAAAGCTTGACCGTTGGGTGTTGACCGATAAGCAGATTGAATTGGTGAAAAAGGCTGGATTTGGTTACTTAAGACTGATACCAGCAATTAGTTTGGACAATCCTCTTATATCTGCACTAGTTGAGAGATGGAGAAGAGAAACTAACACCTTTCATTTCTCGGTCGGAGAAATGACAGTGACTCTAGAAGATGTTGCATACTTGCTGGGACTACCCATTGATGGCGAGCCAGTTATAGGTGTCACATATACCACATGTGATGCAGTATGCATCAAATATTTGGGTAGGGCTCCTGATTCTGGGTACACAAGTGGTGGAATGGTAAAGCTTAGCTGGTTGAAGGAGAACTTCTCAGAATGTCCTGATGATGGCTCTATTGAAGACATTGAGTATCATACACGTGCCTATCTCCTTTATCTTGTTGGTAGCACAATATTTTCGACCACCACTGGTAATAAAGTACCTGTTATGTACCTTCCATTATTTGAAAATTTTGAAGAAGCTGGGAAATATGCTTGGGGTGCAGCAGCATTGTCTTTCTTGTATAGAGCCCTTGGCAATGCCTCTCTTAAATCTCAAAGTACAATAAGTGGCTGCCTAACTTTGCTACAGGTGACCATGTGCTAACTGGCTATTTCTTTATTAGCTTGAGTATCTAGTTGTTAACTAAAACGAACAACCTTTAAGGTCAAGGCAGTACTGTTGGTTCCCTGCTCTTGATTGATGTGATATGCTGCTTTTGATAAATTTTATTTGATCATTTTTACCAATGAATTGTAGTTTGCATTTTGTAGTGTTGGAGCTATTATCACCTTAATGTTGGTCGACCAAGACTTAAGCATGACCCAATTCATGAATGTTTCCCCTTTGTTCTTCGTTGGAAAGGGAAGCAAAGTGGTCCAACTGCAAATCGAGATGTAGCCTTCTATCGTAAAGCACTGGATTCCCTCAAGCCTTCTGATGTACATTTGCTACCATACATTGATTTTCTGCTCATTTGAAAATATCTGTATAATCATATTTTTTTGTGCTTTATAAAATGTAATATATGCTTTCATTTTGTTCAGGTGGACTGGTGTCCTTACGCAAATATTAGTCATACTATTATACCGACAAATATTCTAAATAGTCTTATTCTTGGGAGGTCAAAGACAATGTTGATATGCTTTGACAAAGCAGAAAGACACCTTCCAGACCGTTGCCTAAGGCAGTTTGGCATGAATCAGACAGTCCCTAAAGTTGTGTTGCGATGGGAGAGGAAGACTCGTGGGGTTGACGGTGGTATAGACCTTTCTGGGAAAATGGAATCAGAGCTAAGCGAATGGTCAAACCGCCATCTTCATATTGTAGAGGCCAAAGTGGATATTGATGAAAGTGATTACATGCAGTGGTATTCAAAAGTCACACGCAAGTTGGTAGGAAGGCCTATACCAATTTCATCAGAGTTTCAGAGAATGGTAACTATTGGACTTGAAATTGTGACAAGCCAAATAGCTTAATTTTTCACCCCAACTTTGAATAGCCAGTTGATCATCTTTCTTTCTTTATAATTACATTTTCCATGTGAACACATGCTTATGTTTCCCTTTTTGATACTGAGATCTGTTGATTGATTGAAATGCAGAACAGTGCGCTACGAGACATTGCTCTTTTGGCAGATACTCTTTCAACCCATGGGATGGACGATCAACAGATACAAGCTGTGTCAAGGATTCGGTATATTGCACACGAGTGCTTGAGGGACCAGGTTGTGAATCCATTGGTGGTAGCTGAGCCACAAAATGAAGTTGCCAAAAAAACAAGAGGGAAGGAGAAAGTAAGAAGGAAAAGTGTGGCAAAACGTAGGCGAAAAGATGAACCAGAGCAATATAACACTGTGGGTTTGAGTTTACAATCCCGGTTAAATGCAGTGTCTTGCCAAGACGACCTATATCATACTGGAAGTATAGTTGATCACTCACAGCTATCCCTTCCTGCTAGTGAGATTGATGATATACATTTGCCTCATCATTTGGATCGTAAAGTTGATGAAATTGAGGTTTGTGGCATGGTAAACGATGTAGAGGACTCAGACTTCCACCATACTGCTGAAGAACTCGAGAGTGCTGAGATTTTGCAAGGAACAGGTGAGGGCAATCAACAGGAGCCCTATACCGGTAGTGATGCTGTTCAAAGAACCTCTCTGGAAAGTGCTGACGATGTTGCACGGCAGGTTGAAGCACATTAGCGTGTGCATCTCTTTATCATTTTTATGTAATAGGTGTGTCTTTTTCAACGTTACTTACCATTCTCTTCCTATGATTCGCACACTTCGTTGCATGGTGAAAACTTCCTACTAACTTTATGTCTCATGATGCAGGTATTTGAAGTCTATGGTTAGCTATGTTTGCTACTCTGTGTTACTTTGGTGTCAATATTTAAAAAGGAACCCAAGTTCCTTCTCATGTCACACCAGCAGTAATTCCAAAGTAGGGGTTACTGGGTTTTTTTTTTTTTTTTTTTTCCCCTCCTCTTTTTCCCTTGTAGATTCTGTGGTATTGATTTCTAATCGAAAGATGGAGATATTCTTGGCAGTTTATAAAGTGCCTGCTCTCCCATTTGGCAGCTGACCTGAAAAATCTTCTGGCAATTAGTTAAGTTAGTTGAATCTATGTCCCTGCATGCTGCTTTTCCTTCACAGTATTCTTTAAAAATTAGAACAAATTAGTGTTTCCTTTGACATATATATATAATAAAAAAAATAAGTAAATAACTGAAATTGCAGCTTCTCTTTTGCAACTTTAATACATGAGGAAATTTGTCCAGTTTGGTTTCTTTTCTTTTTTTTTCAACAATTAATATGATCTCTTTTTCAAATTTTTATTACTTCTGAGAGTAGTTCAGGTTGTAGGCAGCTTAATTTTCTTTAGGCAATGGTTCAGAGTTTTGAGTATTTTTGTATGACAATAGGAATGAATGTTAATGTGCAGCCTGATCAAGGTATTTCTTGGTTCTAATGGTGGGTAACGTGGCAATTGGGAACTACAGGAAAGAAAACCAAAAAAAAAAAAAAAAAAGAAAACCCGCAGATATATTATTGGAAAAGAAAAGAAAGTGAAAATGGTGGATATTCTGTATGCCTCTGGTTGTATACATTAGATGCCTTAAGAAAGATAGAGGGGTCTACCACACTAGACCTTATCCAATATTAGCCAATGAATTTCAGTTATGAGTAACTCTC
>JAXGGT010000172.1:1128114-1152094 GCA_035583425.1 Marsdenia floribunda | reverse complement strand
TTATTGTTATTGTAGTGGCGAGGAGTGTCTTTCTGGGATTTTATATGGTATACAAAGTTGTTGATCTGGTTGTCCTTTTTTTTTTTTTTTTTATTTTATTGTTCCAGATTAAGCTCAGTGGACTTCTGCACATTGAGGACAACTGTGCTTTAAAGGTTTGCAATCTTAATCCTCTTTGTTTTATTTTTTATTTTGCAACAGATAGAATTCTTTTATCATTTTCAATGTCTTGTTTAATGGTAAGGTCTCTACTCTATGTCAATGCAATGGCTACCCTTTTCAGGAATGTATGAAATGAAACAAAACTGAAAAGTAATCCTTTCCATATTTATTAGTTTTATCTATCTTTTGGTTTTTTTTTTTTTTTTTTTTAAAGTTTTTGGTGAATTTGTTTATTTCTTTTTGCTCTCTATTATTGAGAACCAGAGATTTAGTTAACCATCTCCCTTCTTGCCTCAGTAATTGGTTGATAGTTATGCGCAAAGCATATGAAAAGGCTTTTGTTCTTAATGATATAAATGTTACCTCAGTTGATACGCTAACAAGAAAAAGTACAATGAGAATATGAGATAATTATCTCTATATGCTTTAACCTAGACCAAAAGGTGACGAGAAACTTGACTTTTTTGCCATTCTCTCTCTCCATATATATGTAATCATGCTTGCTTTATCTTACTTTTCTTTTAAATTTTCCTGCACTAGTCCTCGTAAGGAGGTTAATATCCCACCACATAATTGATCTTTGCATGTATTTTAAGTGTTATCTTCTATCACCTAATTTGCTCAGCTACTTCTGATTGTTGCAGGAAATTGCTAGGCAATTGTGTTTAGATCATCAACTGGTCTTCTCTAAAATGGTATAGGCTTAGCTAATCAAGATTTTTGAGATTTGTTAATAATCTCTCATAGCACAATGACCTTGATAACTATTGCAGGCATCATATGATGATAACTCCCAGTTCATCATAGCCATGCTACGGTGAGTAGATATCGTCATTCTTTTTCCCAATATATTTTTATAGGAATCATAATTGTCCCAGTATGCTTCTTTTTCATTTTGGATCAGGGAATGTGGATTGGCACATAAAACAATTGTATTTGTACTTGATGAGTTTGACCTTTTTGCACAGGTGATGCTTTAAATGCCAGAATATTTGACTTTTGAGGTTGCAATGTAACATTAGACAAAAGAGTTATGTTTACATTACTGTTTGCAGGGTAAACAGAGATTACTCTACAGTTTACTAGATGCTATGCAATCCTTAACATCACAAGCCGTCCTGATTGGAATTAGTTGCAGACTGGTATTATCCTATCCTGCTTTGTTTATTTCTTCAGTTTATATCCAAAAGGACTGGTTTTTAGAAATTTTCAGAGAATGACCCCCCTGGCCCACTAAGCAAGTCAAGGTTATTCTGAAGAAAAGCACAAGAGTTCCCTTTGCATATCAAGCTAGATTTCTCCTCAGTAATTAACGTTTATGACCATATTGAGATTATATTTGAATGAACTTTTAACATCAAGATCATCAGTTCTCTAGTCACAAATTTGGTTGTGGAATTAACTTTTCCAGAGCAACACATTTCACTTGTGTTGTAAAATATTTTATTCAATAATGTATGAACTGAATAGGGAAAGTTTAATTAAAGAAGTGAGGTGTTTTTATCTAATCACATGTTGGTTTACAGATGATCTTTCTCGCCTAAAGATGCCCAACTAAATTTTCTTTTTGACTTCAGTAGAGCACGATGACATGTGCATTTGTGGGTGGTATCATTAACTAGGAGGTCAATGTGAGAAGAGGGACTTCATAATGCTTTGCTTGTACGCAGCTATAAATTTTTACCTAATACCTGCACAAACATTCATGCAGGATGCTGATCAGCTCTTGGAGAAGCGAGTAAGATCTCGTTTCTCACACAGGAAATTGCTATTTCTTCCTCCCTCAAAGGATGATTTACAAAAGTATGTAATGTAATGCTTATATTTGTTGCTTCATTTATGTCTCCATGAGCTTCTATCTTGATACTGCTTATGCAGAATTCTGGAGTACATTTTGCTACTGCCAACAGATTCAGGCCTTCCTCATGAATATGTAGCTGATTTCAACACTAAACTTCATGTATCCTTCACTAACTTGAAGTTGTCTTCTTCTTCTGCTTCCTTTTTCCCCTCTCATTCCTTTCCTTCTTTTCTTATATTAACTATAAACATTGTGACAATACCCTTGACAATTCCTTTAGAATATGCTAGTGGACAAAAAGTTCAAAGAAATCATTGATATATTGTTTAGTTCTGATTCAACATTCAGCCACCTAACAAGATTTCTGTAAGTTTTGACTCTTTTGCATCTTCAAGTATACAATTCACTTTGTAAATATTCTGCCTCTCTAAAACTTATTCCTGTTGCTTGTAGGTTTTCTGCCATTTGTCATATGGATTTAAATTACGGTTTCTTATCAATTGAGAACTTCAAAACTGCGCTGTCAAGTATTCAAAGACAGCCAAAACTCGAAAGCTTGAAAGGTACAGATTTATCAACCTTCGCTCAGTGAATACTTGTAAGTCAAATTTTACTACTCTTGAAATTTCTCTTAACATGAAAACTCACGAGTCATATATTTGATTCATTTAATAAATCTACCAGATATTAACTCGTCAATTCTTTACATGTTAATCATGTACTTCATTGAAGAAATTTATTGTTTCAAACTTAGTTTCTATTAGTATTTAGATTTCAGTACTGTACTTGATTTCTTTTGCTCCTTTCTTCTATGAAGCAATGCATATCTCTTAATGAGCTAGTTAAGGTTGGGAAAAAGGACCATGTGATGTTTCTTCACACCGCTACTTGTGATTTTCCCTTCAGTATATTGGAGGAAGAAAAACTCAGAAATATTTTGTCAAAAAGTTTTTAAAACTAAAAATAAGGTTCTCCTGATGTGGTTATTGAAGTCGCAAGATATTTAGATTTGAGATTTATGGTTTTGCTGTCTTTCTGATTTGTGCCATCCAAAGGGCAGTGGGTCATATTTGACGTTTGGCCTTTAGTAGTTGCTCCTGTATCAAAGAAGGGCATAACTGGCTGAACTTTTTGCACCATAATTTAGCTGGCTTGGCATTTTTGTTGTGGTAGCTTATTTTAATCTTCCATAATTTAAATGCTTGAGGTTTACTTCCAATATAAGCTGTGATTTCTTGTGGTTGAAGGTATTGTTAAAAACACAATGACCTCTTTGCAAAGTTGTGTTGAGGTCCCTGCCCTTTGTATTCTCCTATCCAGAGTTCATAAGGTGAAACCTAACCATGATGCGTATCTACTGTACTTGTTGCAGATACTTCTGTACTGGAGCTTTATATCCTTGTCTGTATGAAGAGGTTAGAAGTCAAAGAGCAAGAAATTTGCAACTTCAACTCTATTATGAAAGGTCTTTCCTCATTGTCATTTGTTGTTTCATTTTGGTTCTTGTATGCCATTTTTTCCCTAAACCATTTTCTATTTTTTCTTTTTCATATTGCAGAATACAAAGACATTAATGATACTTTTCAAACGGCTGATAATTATGCACGGAATGTTTGTTTGCGGGTGCGTATGGCCACTTCATTATCTTTATTAGCTTGATTTGGCAACCAACTCCTAAAAATAGTTTCAACAACCTGTGTTTTTGGCAGGCATTTGAGCACCTTTTACAACGTGAATTGATCTCCTTTTTGGACCACAGAACCTATGGCCAATCTATTGAATTTCGTCCAGTGAAGCTACTGATTTCCTGGCATGAACTTCATCAAGGACTAAAATTATATCGTTCTTGCCCAGTAAGTTACAAAGATCTTCAATCTTATGCTATTCTAATATACTGAAGTTTAAATCCTTCTTCATACTCTTTATTCTCTTATGGCTGTAAAAGCTGACCGATGTGGTGACTCTGCACAATTAGTTTCCATGAAGAGAAGTATATAGTTCCTCGGGAAATTTCATAATCTCATGTTGCGCATCTATGTCTGTCTACAACAACATTTTTATTTCTATCTTTGCATCTGTTCATTCCATAGCCTGAATCGCACAAAAGTCTGCAAAAACTTGGGCCATTGACATCCTCCTTAAAAGTTCAAGATCTGTTTTTATTTGTATTTCTATGGTTTCAGGGATTATTGTACAAACTAATTGAGACGTGAAGGCTGAAGAAGCTAGAGATGGTAAAAACATCCTCACTTATATACGGTTCCTGAAGCGGGAGAAGGGAAGCCATGAATGTATGATCTACTGCAATCATTTGATGGAGGCACTGTTGTTAGAAAGTTTATCCTTAATTTTGTATTTTAAATGCACATAAAGGCCAAAAAAAGGGAAAAAATGTAAAAGGGAAAGCAAGGATTGGGAGCAACCTTCTTCTGTGTTGTATTTGTTAGCATTATGTTTTGCTTGGACTTTGGCATAGATCAAAAGTCCTTGGAACATTCTCTCTCTCTCTCTCTCTCTCTTCTCATTATAGTCTTTTCTGTTCCTCCCAATAGATGCCAAGTGGCAAATTTAGAAAAAGAGAAAAGGTGTACTAAAAAGAACACCCGACCCCACCCGATTGAAATATATTTGTATTGATGGAAGCTTGAGTGAGAAAGACATTCACCAAAAAAAAAAAAAAAAAAAGAGAAAGATAGCTTTCATCAATAAAATAATTACCAGTTAAATTATGTCAATTTATTAAAATGTCTCTTTTCATTAACAAAAGATTTCTTTTTAAAAAGTTGATATTTATTTTTATTATATTTTAAATATGTTATACGTATTAAAATTTTATCATAAATTTATATGCAAAATTAAAAAAAAATATATATATATATATATATATATATATTATACCGAAATTATTTTGAAGGTGTATTTAATATTTTTAAATTTTAGTCACAACCAAATAATATTCTTTAGGTCCAACCAGAGAAAAGATCAATTCTGACAAAACAGTCTTGTCAACAAGCAGAGTATAATAAGACAATTATATTTGGTCGGAGGGTGCATTCAAAATATCACTTTCATAACTACGTAGTTGGAAGTCAGAAGTCTACTTTGTCTCCCCCCAAGCTGACTTTTCCTTTGCTATCAATGAAAAAGACGACTATTTCTCAAGAAAATTACGTAAAAAAAAAATTCACCAATTCTTTCCAAGAAATTCTTACCAATCCATTCTGGAACTGAGATTGGGTCCTGATTCACAATGGAATGAATGCACTGATTGTATCAGTCCCACATTCCAGAAGTTTGGGGTTTGTGTGTGTGTGTTTGTGTGTGGTCAGCAATCTCTTTAATTTTCCACCTGCAAAGAAAATTTTCATCATTTTGTATAAAAAGTATTAACTAGAAAGCCCATGGTCATCTCAGGTCCTTTCTCTTGTAGTAGCTGCAGCATTGTTTAGCTATCTCCCCGGAAGTTATTCCCACCACCTTATCATTCTCAAAGGTAAGATACTTTTGCTTCCATTTTCTGAAGTTTAGCATGCATTTTAATGGCTTTTACCCTGATAAAAAATTATCATGCATTATGATTATTTGACTTATGATGAATTTCCTGTTGTTATCTTCTGTGAATATTAATGGTAGTGCTGAATCTTGTAATCCTTATCTCAGTTAGTGAAATGAATTGTTTGATAATGAGGAAGAAACTCCGAAATTGATTTCTGTGAACCTTGTGAAAAATGAGTTTTAACAACTTGAATTTGTCTAACTAGGATTTGACTCTGAAATTGATATCAATCCCAAGAATGGATCAGTTGGCTTCCCAAACCATTGACACCATTGATGATATCTGCATGTGTGTTAAGGAGATAGAGAATCAGGGGGAATTGAGTGTGACTATGTCTAATCAGATAAAAGGATTTAAATTTGAATTGAGATATGCGAGAGAATCCCTTTTAGGAGACTATCCATCTCTTCATAGACCTGTAAGAAGTTGGGTAAATCTTGTGGAAAGGAACTTCTATCAACCAATAAGAAATGGAAGAATGCCTGCTGATATCTTTTGCGAAACAATATCTAGTTTGTTGCAAGCTATTGATGATTGTGCAACAATTGACAATATCTACAAGTATCTTGAGGATCTAGAGGAGGGAGCAGACTTGACTGTTGATGTGGGGAATCATATACAAAACCTTAAATTTGAACTAAGGAATTTGAGAATACACTTCAAGTGGCAAACTTTCTACAATTTTCCTGTTTCTTGTGAAGTCAGAGCACGGGTAAAAGATATTGAGCAGGGCCTCCTTCAACCAGGAAGAGAAGGAAGTATGAGTTCTCACCTTTTGGAAGAGACAATTTCCAGTTTGTTGCCAAGTATGAAGTTGAAGAAGAATGTAGAGCTCTCTGCACTCTGGTTTCATGCTCAGCACAGATGGGATCCAGCTGGTTTTACATCTGCTTCATTTGATTTTGCTTATCCAGATGCAACTACTGATGAGGTTGTGCTGGAATGGATTGATCCATTACTAGAGAATCTAAACCACCTGATCCGGTGGAATGACCTTTTGGTTGATTTTCCAAAGGATCAGTTTGAAGCCTTGGTAGAGAAGCTAATATTTCTGAGAAACTTTCTGGAGATTACTGGAATGGAACTCGAAGAAGTGATAATGAATGCTACACCGATGCAGGTTTTGCTTCACAAGAAATCACAAGATCTTTTGATTCGTATTAAATGGCTTGTTCAAAATGCAATGTATGTGTCTTTGCTCTCATGGGCTGATGGTGAGAACCGATGGATTAAGTACTATTTGGTTTTTCTAGCTAAGTTAAATCATATTGAGCCGGAGATTAGAGTGATTTCTGTCCAGTTCCTGAAAACTTCAAAAACAGCAAATCAAGGGATTCTTGGAATTGATCTACAGGCATTGGCCGCTGTGGATTCTCTACTAGACGAGCTACTAAAAGGCCAGGGTATTGGTTCCTTTATGGGTTTGGATGTTCATCATTTTGAATTCCTTCATCATGAGCTGAGCTTCCTGAAATATTTCCTCATGGATCCCCACATGAAGCAGCAGAGCGAGACTGAGGCTCAGAACTTCAATTCTCTATTAATACAGCTTGAAACTATTGCCAGAGGATTGAGGGCATCCCTTACTAAGACTGTCTATGTTGGTGAAACAGAAGATTATTTGGCTGATGAAATGAACATGTTGTATCATGATTTGTTAAGAATTGTAAACGTTCTCAAAACCAAGATTGGACAGATGTACTCGAGAGTTCCAAAGCCATCTATGTCAACCTTCCCTTGGACTTCAAAATTAGATTTTCTCAAATTTTTTATGCAAAATTTGGAAGACCTTCTGAAGTATAGGGCTGATTCTATTGCTTATGTGAAGAATGAAATTGAAATTTTGCAAAGCGAGTTGGCATTCCTGATCTCCTTTATTGGAGACATTGCGAAGAACCTTGCAAAAGATGACAATATCACAATCAGTATAATGGAAGTTGCATATGAGGCAGAAAGAGTCACTGACCTGATCTCAGCGAGCCATTTTCCCAGGTGGTATTTCATGTTGTGGCTTTCTGAAGTTATTGAAAGGATGAAGACATTGAGGAAAGATTGCGCAGAGGTGTATAGCAAGAAATGCAACAACAGTGTACTCAACATGGAGAAATTTTCTATTATTGATCCTCCACAGGCTTTTAGGCCAGCAGCTGAAGAAGAGTTGGTGGGATTTCAGGATGAAGCTGAAAAAATAATAGACCAACTTACCAGAGGTTCAGATAAGCTTGAGATTATTTCCATTATTGGCATGCCGGGACTTGGTAAAACTACACTTGCCAAAAATGTGTATAAACATCCCTCAGTTTGTTTGTACTTTCATGTTCAATCTTGGTATTGTATTTCTCAAGTATATGATAGGCATGATTTGTTAGTTAGCATTTTAGGCAATGTTACAGATAGAATCCGAGAAATGAATGATGAAGACATGGCTCAACTGATATACAAAAGTTTAAAAGGGAGGAGGTATCTTATCGTTCTAGATGACATATGGAGCATAGAGCCATGGATTGACATCTGCACTTCATTTCCAGATGACTGTAATGGGAGTAGAATTCTGTTTACTAGTAGAATCAGAGAGGTTGCTTTGCAAGCTAATCCTACAAAAGTTCCACATGATCTCCGTTTACTCTCTGATGAAGAAAGTTGGGAATTATTGAAGAAGAAGGTATTTCATCGGCATAAATGTCCTCCAGAACTCCACACAATTGGAAAGAAAATTGCAGAGAATTGTAAAGGACTTCCTCTTTCAGTGGTTCTGATAGCTGGAGTCCTTATAAAGCTGGAGGAGAGGGAGGATCATTGGAAACAAGTTTCAGAAAGTCTCGGAAAAATAGTTGTTGGGGATCTGAGCAAGTGCATACTAGAACTTAGTTACATGCATTTACCAAGTCATCTGAGACCTTGTTTTCTTTATTTTGGAGCTTTTCCGGAGGACAAAGAGATTCCAACTTGGAAACTTAAACGTTTGTGGATAGCTGAAGGACTTATCCAGACAACCAACTCTGAAAGTTTGGAGAATGTTGCAGAAGGTTACTTGATGGATTTGATTTCACGAAGTTTGGTACTAATTACCAGAAGTAAAAGCAATGGAGGGGTGAAATCATGTTGTCTTCATGATCTTTTGCATGAATTCTCCATGGACAAGGCTAAAGAGAAAAACTTTGCACTGATATCTAAAGAGTTGTGTTATGACTCTGAGCAATATCAGCAATGCTTTTATTATGGGGACAGGTCTTTATGTGGATGGATGCCTTGTGATCCATATGTTCGATCTCTAGTTTTCTATCCAATTACAAACAGAAATTCCTGGGACAAAAATTTTTTTCCTTCAGTTGTTTTTAACAGCTTGAAACTTCTTAGAGTGTTAGATTTGCAACAAATTACTTTAGCCAGTGGTGAGTTTCAAACTGTGACAGAACTACTGGTCCATCTGAGGTACTTTGCATGTTCAATTCAAGGACAACTGAATCATGTTCAGTTATCAGTGGGAAACCTCTGGAGGTTAGAAACTTTGCTTGTGAAAACAATGAATGAAATGGAAGTTCCAGTAAAACTACCAGAAATTCTTCTGGAGATGCCATATTTGAAGCATGTGAGTGTCAGTGATGAGGCTGCTTTTGAGTTCTCTGATACTTGTCAACCTGAGAAATCCTTTGAATCAGGTATAGAGAAGTTCTCCACGCTACTACTTTATCTTGATGATGGCACAACAGAGAAGGTTATCAGAAGGTTAAAGAGTCTACGGAAACTGAAATGCATATTTTTGGAATCAATGGATCAAAATAGGGGTTGTAATATTCAGTTCCCAGCACTTGACTTGCTGAATGAGCTTGAGTCACTTAATGTGACTTACCGTAGCAGGATGCATCCCCGCGATTTCAGCTTTCCTTCAAATCTTAAAAAGCTTACTCTCTCCTGGCTTGGTCTTCCTTGGAGTGAGATCTCAAAAATCGGGAGACTGCCGCACCTTAAGGTTCTCAAGTTACTCCACAGTGCATTTAAGGGAGAAAGATGGGATGTGAGTGATGATGAGTTCCTTAATCTCAAGTTCTTGAGGTTGGAATGGCTAGATATTGTGGAATGGAATGCTAGCCCTGATGCACTTCCATGCCTTGAGCAACTAGTGTTGAAAAGATGTAAGGAGCTTAAGGAGATCCCTTTAAGTTTTGGAGAATCAAATACACTGCAAATGATTGAAGTGAAATGGTGTAAGAACTCTGTTATTGAAGCAGTGCGCAAAATTGAAGAAGAACAACAGGGCCTAGGAGCTGCTGATTTCAAGGTGTTCATCCAACATCAAGAGTCGAATTCTTTCTCCTGTGCTCATTTACCATGTAAGTACTCGAGCATGGCATTATATTGAAACTCACTAGGAACCTGTCTAGCTCAAATTCATAAGTCATAAACACAAAGGTAGACAGGAATTTCACCTTTCACAGTTGAATTGCCCTTCTATTTGAAATTTGATAAATTTTTTCATTTTGTACTGGAAGCACATGTCTAACTTCATTTCCATTTGTTCTTATTAGAGCCAAGTAGGGAAGGACAATGAAGATGATGAAGTTTCCATGATAATCAGCAAATTCTTGTCTATTATTGCCTCTTGAAGTAATTCGAGCCCATTGAATCATTCCCTTCATAAGCAATCAAGAAGAGTTTGTATTCTTATTTCATATCTAGACCAGCACTCCAGCATCCCCCTTTCTTTTAACGATTTTGTGTGGATAATATTCTCCTACTCAGAAAAAGATTATGATGAAAACAAGGACAGCAGCTAAATCGATTCTTGAAATCAAGAAAAGCCATTTTCAGAGAGTTTCCTGACTTGATGCAGACATCCACCATGAATTTTTAGTTTTCTCTGTTTCTACAAGAAGTTTTGATAAGTCAGAAGGAAAAAAAAAAAAAAAAAACCTTTAAATTCTGTGATTTGTACAATCTTGGTTTGAATGAATTTAGCTTTCAGTCCCTAATTTGTTTTACTTGAGTAGATTGTGAATGTGTGTGATTGTGTATTGTTACAATGCTAAGGTTTTCAACTTGAGCTTCAAACTTCTACCTAAAAGTTCATAAAGTTTTCTAGCTAACAAATAAGCCTGTAAACTGTAGGACAACTGATCAGCTGTTGCAGAAACCAGTAAGGCCATATTTCTGATACAGGAATTCACCATTTCTTCTTCCATTGGGGGATGTTTCCTAGAAAGCTTATATCCCAATATTAATTACTACATATGCAGAATCTTTTAGCACATCCAGAAATGGAAAGTTCAAAGATCTAATGGAAATATTGTTCAATTCTGATTAAAGCATTCAACCATTTACCGGTTTCTTGGATTCATCTTCAATAATCTATGGTTTTGTCATTTTCTCTGTGGGGATTCAATCTTGTTCAACCAAGTTTATTCTACTAGATTCCTTTGATAAGTCAGTGGTGGGGTGGAGGATTCTTTTCAGATGCATTTTCTTGGCCTAATACTAAGTCAAGGTGAATTCCTAGAACAAGCAGCTCTTTTTCTGATTTGCTATAATGGGATTATTGCATGGATTTTTAACATATTCTTACCTTGCTCAAATTCTAACTTAAGGTTCTTGTCAAACAATATCTGTCTGACAGCTATCTGTCAAAATATCACTTTCTGATAATGGAGAAAACAAAGCATGGATTGCAACTCAAACAAACAAACAACAAATCAGGAAAAGTTGCTTTTGCATTCTCTCCTAAATTTAATAAGTTTCTAAAGTCTTAAATATTTGATGTGATGGTTCTAAAAACTCTCATGGTACTTTTGATCTTTGAAGTGTAATTTTCTCAAGAAATTTTTTTTTTTTTTTTTTTTTCCTCTTTACCAAGAAGTTTGAAAGAATCTGCTGCCCTTTTTCTTTGGAGACATCTATATTCTCTTTTTGTCAATTAAGGTAAGTTCCTATGTTTTGTCAATTAATAAATCTATTCCAAATTTCATGTTGTTTATAACATTCTTGTTCAATTTAGTCTTTTAATAATTTTTGACTGTTTGACTAATTTTTATTTTTTAAAAAAAATAAATTAATTTCTCGTTTAATTTTAATTGTCTATATCAATCTTTTCTTTCAATAATTAATAAATTTTGTCAAAAATTTTACACGTGTTATGCATATAAGTATTGAGAAAAAGCCGTAAATTGTTAAGGGATTTAAATTTATTAAAACATCAACAATTATTCCTATAAAATTATAAAATTTTGTTATATAAGTAAGGTCTTTTGACATTGAATGACTTTAAAATTGACAAAATTGAAATAAAATGGTCATTTTGCTCTTAATAAAAATCGTGTATTAAGCACGAAAATTTTGGCAAAAAAAAAAAAAAAAACAAATTTTGTTAAAAAAATTAAAATTAGATAAGGGATTAATTTATTTAAAAAATAAAACCAATCTAGATAATTAAAAAAATTGTTAAATATTAAAATTTACAATTATCCATTCATATATATATATATATATATTAAATCAAAGTTTCATATCTTTTAATTGTCAATTAATAAATCTATTCCCTTTTAATTGAATACTCTTATTAATAATTGAATATCCTTTAATTGTCAATTTACAATACTCTTTTCTCAAAAAGAAAAAAAAAAAATAATAATAATAAAATAAAATTGAATACTCCCTCCTATTTTCAAACTATTTTACATAGCTTTGAATTTTTTTTTTTTTTTTTAATTTATATATATATATATATTAATTAAGGGTATCTTGAACCTTGATTACTTAAAATGTTGGTAAAATGTATACAAAAAAATCAGATATATAATTTCGATTGAAGAGAGTACAATTTAAGAGTTTAGAAAACTCAACCTACCAAGGATTCAAGGCTTGAGAGCCAGGTTTAACTTTATTTTGTTAATATATATATATATACATATATTTGAAATTGACAATAAATATTTATACTTATTTTATATTTTAGGACAAATCTTAAATATACAAACTTAATGTAAAAAGTCAAAGTATTACATTCAAAAAAAAAATGAAAAAATTAAGTTGTTATTAAATTTTTTTTTTTTTTTTAAAATAATATCTACCAATTTATCAAAAAAATAAAGTTAATTACAAAGTCACGACTATGATAATATTCACGATCTATTTAGTTATCACCGTTTTCACTATAAGAATATTACAATAAAAGCCCAATGACTGCCTATGAATCAAATTTTCGTTGTGTCAAAAGAAAAATAATGAATACCTAATTTATTTTTATATTACATGAAAATTTTGAAATGTGGAACTAAATAACAAAAGTTAAGTAATGAAATAAGCCTATTATTCTAAGGTAAGATGTCATTATTCTATCATATTTCACAATGCCTCTTTCCTAGCCAAAGATGAAATACTTGTCCTATATAATTGGAGGTTTTACCATGCATTCAATCCCTTACTACAATTTTGAGATCAACTTAATATATATCTTTCTCTATATATATTGTAAGAATGCAAAATTCAAAAAAGAACCCTTTTCTTTCTTTTCTTTTCTTTTCTTTTTTGTTTTTTTTTTTGGTGTTTAGTCACGACCTAAGTCCAAGAGTCTACATCGCGACTATAAGTCTAGCGACATCTATAGTCAATTATTTAACACTGTCCTCGCTGTACCATCTAAATTCATACTTATATTCCATGTAAACTTATAATATAGGACGAGGTATCACATTTGCTCTCTTAAAGTCTAGCGCCCCTGTTAGGGCCCAATAGAATTGACCTAAGCACATATGGTGTATCACATAGCTCTCATAGTTCGGACTAGCTATCCGCTCTAATATCAACTATTATGACTACCCGCGAATCTACGTCACAACTATGGGTCTGGCAGTATCCATAATCAACTACTTTGCATCGTCATTACTGTACCAAAAGGGATATCCCGATAATACCTAGACTCATACTTATATTTTATGACACATTCATATAAACTTATGATATGAAATAGGATATCACATGTTGAATCTGAGAATTTTTAAGAATTAAACTTTTCAAATTCATTTTGGAATTATGATAGTGAAAACAAGAGAGGATTGCTTGAAACTTGGGGATTGGACAAATTAGAATGTGAAAATTATGGCTTTCACCATGCAATTTTAAGGGCTTCTTCAATCACATGCATTTAATGAAATTCTAACATGGGATCTACATTATTAGTCAATTACTTTATACGTTACGATATATTAAAAAGGATATTTCGAGTTGACAATAAGTATCTAACTCATATTTATTTTCATGATACATCCTAACATAGTTATGATGTAGGATCCAGATATATATCCCAAATATATACTTAGTAATCATGCATTGAAAACTAATACTTTTTTACAATAAAAAGCTCGATCAAAAGAATGAATAAAGAATTGAGACAAAAATTTGACAAAGGAATGCAACTCAATTGGTAATTATAATAAACATTATTATGTGCTTGAATCTTGTTCCATGGAAAGGGTTGAAAATTTATTGGGCAGCCTCATGAGTAATTGTTTGTTATGTAATGGCTGCCGAAGAAAGGGAGCCTGCCTTAGTCTGAAACTCCAATAGGCGCAAAAAAGATTCCATGAATTTAACAAATAAATAAATAAAAAAGTTCCTTTTTCTTTGTATCACACACCAGAAGAAAGCTAGCAAATAAACTACCATTTTTGTCCTTATTTCAACTTTCGATCACTGCTAAGCAGATATACCCTACCAAACTCTCAAATCAAACTCTGGAGAAAACCTGGAATTCCCTTTGATATGTATGTTTGAACTTAGAACAAAGTTCCCTCTTTTGTTTACCTTTTAAAACAATTTTATTTAATTATTGGGGGGAAAAAAAAAAAAGGAGTTAATATATATATATATATATCTTTGTCAACTTTGTCAAAAGAACTACTCTATAAGAGCATTTCTTGAGTCCAAACTATTTGTTCCCTACTCAAAACAAAACCAAGAAAAGAAAGGGGCAAAAATGGCATCATCATTCTCCTACTTGGCTTGCTCCACCATAGTCATCAGTTGCTCAACAAGTAGGGATGGGAATGAACAAAACAAGCAAAACATGAATAACAGCATCAAGATTAATGGAAGTTCTAGCTTCCCTTTTGATAAGGTTAATTTGTTGTTGAACCAGAAGAATAATGGAGCAGCAGTAGCAACCACCACATCTGTTGCCACTGCTGAGAATTTGTACATCAATAAACAAGAGATTCGACAAAATATTCCAACCAAGAAGCAGTTAGTTGATCCTTTCCGTCAAGGATTGATCATTGAAGGAGGAGTTGGATACAGACAGATTATTGTCATCCGATCCTACGAAGTTGGTCCTGATAAAACTGCAACCATTGAAAGCATCCTTAACCTGCTTCAGGTGACTAAAATTCTGCTTGAGTTTTTTTTTATTTGATTAGTCTTACGTTATCAAATTACCTTAAAAGAAAAAAAGATCATGAAAAAGTTCCAAAAACATTTGCAGGAAACAGCACTGAACCATGTTTGGATGTCAGGACTTCTTGGAGATGGATTTGGAGCCACTCATGGTATGATGAGAAACAATCTAATTTGGGTTGTCTCAAGAATGCAAGTTCAACTTGATCATTATCCAATCTGGTAAAATCCCATTAATTATCAAATAAAATAAAATAAAAAGATTCAATCTTTTTCTTCCTTTTTCCTGGTATCAACAATGTTCTGAGATTCTTGAAATGGTTTTTCTTTACACAGGGGTGAAATAATGGAAATAGACACATGGGTTGGAGCATCAGGGAAAAATGGAATGAGGAGAGACTGGCTCCTCCGGAGTCAAGCCACAGGCCTTGTATTTGCTCGTGCAACCAGGTTTTTTATAGCTACTGATTCCAAGCTTGAATTCAGCTCTTGCTTGTGCTGAAGTTTTTATTTTTATTATTTTTATTTTTTTTTTTTCTGATTCTGCAACAGTACATGGGTGATGATGAACAAGAAAACTAGGCGTCTATCGAAAATGCCAGATGAGGTAAGGGCAGAAATCTCACCATGGTTTATTAACAAGCAAGCTATCAAGGAAGATACCCCAGAAAAGATAGAGAAGTTGAATGATAATGCAAAATATGTTAACTCAAACTTGAAGGTACTCAGTAAAACTTCTTATGGCTGTTCTTGAAGGTTGAGGTACATTTTACAGATGATTACTTAAAAGAAAAACATTTCTTGCAGCCAAAGAGGAGTGATTTGGACATGAACCAACATGTCAACAATGTCAAATATGTCGGATGGATGCTCGAGGTAAACAAGAATATCCCTGCCATGTCTAAGAAAAACTTAGCAATTATTATAAGTTAGCAGAATCCTGAAAAGATTTCTGTGATCTCTGTAACTTGTTAATCTCCAGACCATCCCTGACAAATTCTTGGAGACTCATCAGCTGTCTGATATCATCCTCGAATACAGGAGAGAATGCGGGAGCTCAGATGTTGTTCAATCCTTATGTGACCCTCTTCATCACCATGGTGGAATCCTTGAAAATGGAGGAATACTACTTCAAAACAACACCACCACCAAGATTAGCCTACCCAATGGTTTTCCACTGTCATCATCAGGGATGATTATTGATGAAGGCAATGGAGTACTGTTGAATACCTTAAATCCAGGAACATCTAAGTATACACATCTTCTTCAAATCAAAGGGGAGTCTAAAAATGAAGAAATTGTTAGGGGAAGAACCGTATGGAAGAGAAAAACTCAATCCCATCATCCCCATGCAATAACCAGCAGCTTGATAAACACCTAAAAGAATCATTACTTCCAAGAAATATAATCTGGTGTGGGATTGAGATTGTCCTCAATTAAATTCAGTGAGGGAAAGTATATGTTGTCTGTAAATTCTTCATTAATTTATTAAAAAAGAAAAAAATAAAACATAAACATACAGACTAAATCAAGAAGTGTATAAACTGTTATGTTAAAAGAAAGTATGAGTGACAAATATGCAGCAGCTAGGAAATACATATCAGTAAATATTGGTATATAAATTTTCTATTTATCAGCCAATGTGCATTCATTTTGAATGATCTAATTTTTAAATTGAGTATAAATATTATTGATATATATACAGAATTCTTATGTACACAAGAAATTTTTTTTTTTTTTTAATAGTGAAGTGTAATGATAAAAATTTTAAAGAAAAATTTAAAAAAAAAAAAAAAAATTGCCATTTGTTTGATGTGGACTTATTTTACTTAATATAATATTAAATACATCTAATATCACGATTCGGGCTCACGATCTCATAATTCAAATTTACGAGCGCATGAATTTGACAAAAATTTAAGTTTAATTACTTGACAAATGTTTTAACTATATTAAAAGAATATCGTGAATTAAGAATGAATAAAATATCACATCTTAGTTTTGTATAAATTATTATAAAATTTGTTTTGACCTAATTCATACTAGAAAAAATTTTACTAGTACATTTTGTCACGATTTGGGCCAAAATTTGTTTTGACTGTGGATCTAGCAATACGCACGGTCAACTATTTAATCATCCTCGCTGTACGAAAAAGAATATTTCGAGTTGACAATGACTACCTATGTCCACACTTATATTTCATGACATATTCATATATATTTCCGATGTGGGACGAAGTATCACACATTTTTTATAAAATTTATAATTATTGTTCCAAGTAATTCGTATTCAGTTTGAATTGTATATGTATAATTTAATTCTTATTCAAAGAAATGTCTCACTTTTACTTTTATATAATGCGCACAATAAGTACCAAATTCAAAAAAATCGGGTACATCAAGTTCTTGCTTCCGTCCTTACTATCAATATCAAATAGTGATATCTGCTAGCAATGTACAAAGTGGGGCAGTCATAATAGGCGATAACAAAGATGGTTCTTCAATTTTTATCGATGATATTGAGAAGTAATTTAGTATATTACATATAAAAGACAACTCTCTTTTTTTTTTGGCTTGGTTTCATCACTAAAGATAACCTCAAGAAAGACTTGAAATGCATGGTTTCATGACAAAGTCACAAAATGTGTCAAGCCATGCCACTATGGATCTCATGGACATTTAGAAGTCTCACAAATTCGCAACGTGACTATGGATCTAACGATATCCATAATCAATTATTTGATATCGTTCTTATTATATTAATTTAAGATCTCCTTTTTCATACAATATGAACGATGCCAAGTAATTGACCATAGAAATCTCGATCATAACATGATTGATCAAGGTTCACAAACTCATGACGCAATTATAATTCTAGTAGCAACCACGATTAACTACTTAGATATTATTCTTGTTGTACCAAAAAGATATTTTGAGTTGACAATAAATAATTAGACATGTTTATATTTCATAATACATTCTTACATGCTATGATATTTCATAACACGTTCTTACATATTATATGGGATAGAGATATCATCAGATATTATATATTATACATAATCAACTAATTGACAAATACTTTTCATATATATATATGTATATATTTCCACGTAATAAAATCAAATTCGGACAAATTTCAAATGTAAAATTAGGGATATTAAAAACTGTTTTGTCTATAAGGCTTTCCAAGGATCCAAACCTATTGAAAGAATCATTATTTGGAAATGTCAAATACTAAATGCAATTTGTTCATCGTAATTGTAATAAGCCTGCTAAAGTTTTTGGCATCTTTGATTAGACCTTTCCTCAACTTACCTGCAATCTGACATTGTACTGTCAAGACATTACATGAATGAAATTCATGTCTTTTTTTTCCTTTTTCTGCAAGAAGTCAGCTAAAGGACAATACAGAAGAAATGTACGTACTGTAATAGAATACAAAGTTGAGTTATCTGAAATCCCAGAAAGAAGGATTGAGATTGAAAGAGACAAAGGACAAATGGGTTGTTGCTCATAGTGTGAAAACATTGTATTCATCGTGTAATCACTATCCCATGGTGTCTGCATCTATTTATATATATATATATATATGAGAAGTACACCATATTTCTTTGTGTTTTCTGACCACTGAGCGACCATTCTAGAAAAAGGCTTATGGCCGTTAAGGGACTAACATAGGTATTTTTCCGTGAAGGATATAAACAAGATTCAATTTCCCCATGATCAGAACACCACCACAAAAGAAAAAAAAAAAAAAAAAGGAAAGTGAAAGACATTGTGTGTGTTTGTGTGTGAGACAGAGACAAGGGCAAGTAAGTAGATGGAAAAACTCAAAAACTTTGTATAAAAGAACACTACAAAATTTGTCAAAAAAGCCAAATAGGGCAGAAAATTTTGCAGCTCAGAGAACAGAGTTTTAAAACCTTGTAAGTGCTAACTACTAATAACAGAAACATGTTCTCTACATGGATGAATTGTGATAACTAACCTAGAAATGACCATTTACAGTTACAAATATAATGAGTATATACAGAATATGGTTAGAGCTCAATCAAACATAAGAACAAAAGAATTATATGAGAATTAAGAGTAAACTCATTGTTGCTTTTTCCTCATTGTTCGACGTAGATGCCATGTCCATGAGCTTAAGTATATCATGAGGCCAATGCTAATGAATGTCCAAAACATTATCAACCATTTTGGCATGGGATTGGGAAATAATCCTGAAAAACATAAAATGAAAAATGTTGGGAGGGTATTGTCATGCAACATCACAGTTTGCACCAGAATTTTTTTCATTGGAGCTGAGAATTTCTAGTATGCACACCTTGTCCAAACTTGATGCAAATCAGGAGCTCGACGATGCATATGGCAAGAGAGAGCCAACAAAATGCTCCAACCTTTTTAACTGGTTTCCTGCAAAACCATTGAAGCAATTTGAGCAGAGGGGAGCAAAAGAAAAACTAAATATAGCAGTTCTGCTTTATATTTTTCACAAAATTTTGAGAGGAGGATGATTGATACCTGTCCTGTAAATAAGAGTTGTACTCACGAATTGTTGGGATTGCAATAAGCCACCATAAGATCAATCGATAGATTACTAATGGGTTACGAGGAGGAATCCACAGACAAAACTTTAGAAAGAACGTGTTGAGTTCCACAGTCAAGAACACAGTGCAAAGACTGAGAACTTGAATAAACCGCCAAGGTCCAAGAAGGGGATGCCATTCATCTTTATCCCACTGTGCAGGTGTGAACTGACCAAGCGTTCGTTTGACCTGAAAATCCAGATTATGTGTGAGTACCTAAAAAACCATGTATATCACAAATAAAAGATTGTCAGAGTAAACTTGAATTACTTGGTCAAATAAAGCAAGTGACAAGAGTCAAACAAAAAACCAGGAAGCCACATTTGACAATCCATCCAAAGAGAAAAGAATGAAATTAGGACTAATGTTTTAGAAAGGAAGAGAAAAATGTGCAATGCTTCTTGAACCCCAAAGCATGAAGTTCCTCCCTATATCTCATTAGGGGCAAAACATAAACACGTCTGCTGACAGATTAAGATGGACAAGTCTTACTAACCCCATGCTATATAAAACCCTGACGATTAACTGGCAATTCAAAATATTCATCTTGTTCAGTAGACCGAAGAGGGCTGACTGAAAATGAAACAAATGTCATGGTGCACATTAACATTTGCCTTTTTTTCCTTCCCTTCCCAGGTCAATCATTTTCACAAGAAAAGAAGTTCGAACAGGGTCAAAGGGCGAGGATGCTGTTGCAGATTACATAGTGCAAAAGCCAAAATACATTCAACATTAAATGATAAAATATGCTTATACTTCACTCAAGAATGCAAGATTTAACACAAAGGTTTGTGCTACCTACACATAGAATTACTCTCAAGATTTATTAGACAACACCAAAAATAACCCTAAAGAGAAAATAACAGAGTATACATTCTGTTCTTGCATCCTTTTTCGATTATAAACAAAGAAGCAAAGCGTTATATGGATTCCTTCTTGCCAAACCATAAACATATTAAATGTAGAGGGACATCTACATTAAGATAGAAAATATAGGGGTGAAAATATTTTGCTAATTTAATTTTGAAGCATTTGGAATAAGAAAAGATAAGATTTCCAGCAATTACAAAATAGAGTGCAGAAGACATGGAGGAAAGTGGCAAGATGAAAGACGAGATAGATCTGGAATGACTAGATGGTCTTAGACCAGAATGAAATACAAAGATATCTATGATGACTAGCGAGAATATACTTTTCCAATGATATTTGGCTGCCGACTTATGCCAACCCACTCATATGTTCTACCATCGAAGTACCGTACTGTGCGCATTCCAGCCCAAATTCCTACAGAGCACCACAAGGGGGTAAATTTCAGTCAAATGTACAATTATATTTTTAGCTTTTTGATCTCAAAAGGATGGTCATGAATTAAGTTGGCAAGCCAACTTTAGAAAGCTAGAATACTTAAATCAGCTCAAAAGAAACAATATTCAAATAAAAATGAAAACAAACTTAGAATCAATACATAATTCAAAAGAGCAAACCAAGAGAACAGTGACCTCAAGATGCTCACCAAACCAGTTGCAGATTAGGATATCAAGAATTACGCTGTCCCACCAACATTCATTGAAGTTTGGTAGCATGTGGCGAAAAGTAAGCTGAAAACATTAACCATAAGATTTAACTAAGCTAATTCATACTTCAAAAAGAAGAAATAGCCTTAAGCAGAGGTGGTTGTGATTCTGACCTCCATTAACTCAAATCCAATAGATAATACCCATAGAAGAGGTTGGTTACGAATCATTATAGCCTTTCCCCACCAACCAAGCACATGAGCTAACACAAACTCATCAAAAAGTGTATCCTACATAAACAAAAGTAACTATATTGTAGAGAACTCAGAAACCAGCATGCTTAATAAAGAATATGAACAGAAAGGACACTCAAGAACAGTGAAGGTAATCACGTAGAAGGATTGGGAAAAAGGAATTCATACATAAACATTCTTAAACCTGCTTGTAGGATTTTCAGGCACATAAATCCGGCAATCAGTGCCATAAGATCTCTCAGGAAGTTCTGCTCGAAATACCAAAATAACCGTTAAATGAATAAAACTACCATCATCTTAGAAATATACTAAGTCACACAAATATGCTGCAGAAACAAGAAGAGTAGAAATTCTGCAAGACTTTTACCAATATAACAACCAAAATTAAGAAGATTCTAGCTCATTACCAACACCAAGATCAGGATGTAGATATTTCATAAATTGTCGAGCATCATCACGCTTCTGCAAATGAAAAAGGTTTAGCAGTGTTACTAGCACAAAAAGAAATGATACAGCAAGTACTTCTTCCAAACTCCAACTGGAGAATAGGGAGAGAAATCATGTTCCATTCTAAGATGTAATATTGTCATCTAAACATGCTCCACTATGGTAAAAACTCCCTGAGTCAGAACTCAATCTTATCCCTCCATGACAATAACAATTTCAGCAGCAAATAAACTTAAAAAGAGAACTTTTTAATATTTCATAGAAACCAGAAGAAGTTGATTAGCAACCGAATGATCAGCTACTTCTAGTTTCTCACAAACAAAAGGGATTTTAAACCTGAAGTAGCTATCTGAACAAACAAAGATTGAATCACAGATAATATGCCCCATGCTAAAATACCAAAGCTTATAATGTATTCCCATTACTATAATAAAAGGGATTTTAAATAAACAATGTCTTTAAGCCTTTCATCTCACACTTTTTACGGGCAGAAAATAAAGCAAAAGAATAAGCAGCCAAATCAAGAAAATTACCTGAAAAAGTAAAAATGTCAATGCAACAAGATAAATGACCGCCAGTCCATGAACAAGACGCCAAATAGCTGGATGGGGCCTAATTAGAATTCTGCAAGAAAAAGAAGTAAAACACTATAGGACAAACAATGGAACATTTTTAGCACTAATAATGCAACACTTTTATAGATAAAAGAAACAGTCTGATCACATAAACCAACACCCCCACCCCAGGGGGTTTTCCTTACTCTCATGTTCCTATCACCAAGCTTTCGATTGCATATTTTGGAATAACATCTTAATGTTAGCTTTCATAAAACTATTCCTACCACAGCTCTTTAAATTAGCTTTAGCTATTATAAAGAGATATTTTCAAAAAGTTCATGCATAGAACATATGATGATTAATAATGCTAAAAGGAATATTATGTGGTAAAATAAACCAGAAAGATGATCTTGTTTTGACATCTCTTTACAGTGTCCTCCCACAACAAACCCCAAAAAGAAGATGTAGCAGTAATAATAAGAGGAAAGCATATAGTAACTTACGTATCAGGAGCTTGCAGCAGGCAATAAGTAAGAAACACAGCAATCATTGCCCAGACACCCCTATCAAATAAATGAAGAACAGAATTTACATCCTGAATAAAGTAAAAATCTAAAAGGCTTATCCATATAGCACAACGGATGACAATGAGAAGTAAAAGGAAAACCTTTTCACAGATGTAACACTATCCCCATTTGAAATGCTCTCAGGATCAAGGGCTCCACTTGCCCAACTGAAATTAACCAAAAAAGGGGGAAGAAACTGATTATCAATTAGAATGGTGCAGCAGTAAGTAATTATATTAATAAGCCATATTTCATAGAAAGAATATGCATTTTCTTTCTATAGTAAAAGTATTGTCACTCTTTTCCAAACAACATATTGTTAAGCAGGCTACTGCAGTTCCTAGAACGAGCATATTTGCTTGTGAAAATGAAAATAAATTCAATAAGCATAAACAGAACAAGATCTACAAAAAGGTTAAATAAGAAGCAAGCTGCTGATGAGCAAGAACATAAAACAAGGATATGGTTTTAGTAAATATCTCATTAGAAATACAGGAAAATCCACTGTCCTACATATTCTTTTAACGTGGTGTGACTGTGAAGAACAAAATTTCACTGGTAATTCAACTAAGACTGTAGCACTTATGATCACAAACATAAACTATAGACAGATATCACAAGATAGTGAAGATATTTTCCAGAAAATATCTCCCATCTTTTTTCCACATCTTTTTTTCTCTGGGGTGTTTAACAGTGTTCTAGTTATACAGACAACACACAACAGACAGATATCAGAAGAAACTAGGGGTGGGTATTTTCTAGGAAAGATTTCTCTGTCTTCTTCCATATTTCCATTTTTCTCAGGAATATTTGAAAGAGTTTTTGTAAGATGTATGGGTAAATTTAGAGATGGATCAAACTTATGCAGCAACATTAAGGGGCGTGAGTGCAAAAGTCCAGCATAAGTAACAATATGAACATGGGAATACAAGTAAATGTAGAAATAATATTTGGGAAAAGCTAATTTTTTTTTTGGATAAGTGGGAAAAGCTAATTGCAGAAGTAGAGTCTGCAAGGCTGCATTTTGTTATGTTAGTAAACAACTAAGAATTACGCTACTTGTATACATTTTATATTCAGCAGTGTAACCAAATTTTTGCCAAGGCAAGTCATGGTGGTTTCATAAGAGGCAAGGAAACTCATAGCAAGT
>JAXGGT010000172.1:1114977-1126559 GCA_035583425.1 Marsdenia floribunda | reverse complement strand
AGACTTGGACGAAAACAAATTCGTGTGCAAAACTTGGATTTGGGAAAAGTTCGGGTGTTACCCAGGTGGTTTACCCTTTTATTAAATTAGTATTTTCTCTGTTATCTATAAATGATGTTTAATTATTCATTGTGTAATATTTTATTTTTATTAATGAAGTTTTAACAATTATTAAAAAAATAAAATAAAACTCAAAGGAGAAAAGTAACTTCTGTATATAGTTTGACATACCAAATTTTAAGGTTATTTTTGGCACTTTGCTTTCATTTCCGTTCACATCAATGTAGCACACACACTACTAAAAATAAGACTATATACGACGGCCCTATAACCGTCGTATATAGTGTAAAAGGCATCGTATATACTATATACAAGTGTTCAACATCAATTTTTGATCCGTCGTAAAAGTAAATGTCGTTAAAAATATACGATGGCTCAACAACCGTCGTATTTACTTTATTCGATTATTAATTTACGACGGCTATAGAACCGTCGTATATATTCTTACTATATATGACGGCTAAGGGACCATCGTATATATTGTTATTATATACGACGGCCGTAGGACCGTCGTATATGCTATTGTTATATACGACGGCTCTAGGACCGTCATATATACTTTTACCATATACGACCGTTAAAAGACCATCGTATATATTGAAAAATCTTATTTATTAAAACTATTGTATATATTAAATGGACCATTATTTTTGCTTTTTTTTTAAATTTTAAAAATTTTAATTTTACCTGTACAATAACCAATGCAGTATTTTAGTATTTTATATACCATGTTGGCAGTGTTCTACATGGGAATACCAGTAAATGTAGAAATAATATTTGAGAAAAGTTAATTGCAGAAGTGGAGTCTGCAAGGCTACATTTTGTTATGTTAGTAAACAATTAAGGATAACGCTACCTGTCTACATTTTCTATTCAGCAGTGTAACCAAATTTTTGCCAAGGCAAGTCATGGTGGTTTCATAAGAGGCAAGGAAACTCATAGCAAGTCAATATTAATAAAATTACAAATATTTGATAGACAGAACTGCAGCTAACACACATTTCATACAACATCAAAAGTCAACAGAAATTAGAAAAGTAAAAATGAAATTTCCCATGCTAGAAAAATTAACCAATCCACAGATATAGGATACAGCTATGCATCGATTTACTCACATGAGAAAACATGCACCAACAAATAATAATGTAACAGTGCGAGGTTTGTATGCCCAGGCTGTCCATAGATCCAGCTCATCAGCATTTGATATAGTCACATCACAATTTTGCTTACTAGTAGAATCTTTCCTCCTAGCTCTCCTATGACCATTAAGCTCCATGGCCTAAAATCTGTGAGAATTCAGTTAACCACTACTAATCAGAACATGAAAAGGTGACCGCCAACAAGGACAATTCCTTAGGAGAAACAATCAATATTGAGAATTTTTTTCTTGGAGGATCAGATAGGAGGAAAAAAATTAGAACACTAATAGTCCAAACAAACCTTAGGCTATGCAATTACCAAAGGTGAAGACAGATTAAATGCAGAACCTCCTGCGTATAAAGGCAATAGAGTGAGATTTTGTACTTTATTGACCAAAACAAAAGTGGCTTTGAATAAGCTTAATAATGTTATTCCAAACAGTAATGCAACCATAAATCATTATCATCTTCTTGTGTTGGGAAAAAAGATTCACAATGCTCAAAAAGTAAGTGTTATAACACCCAAATATTAGTAGGGTACATGATACAACTCCGACAATAAACCCAAAAAAAAAAAAATGTAAAAACAAAAATGATTACAAGAAGCACTTATGGATAAGCTTAAGGTAAGTCAGAAGGAAATCTATAGGCACCCAAAATATGAAAACTTTATCATAGTTCCTACACGACCTAAACTAGTGTTCACATTATTAGCTTATCCAAAAGCATTACGTGTGCCAGTAAAGTAGCTTTATTCTTAGTTGTTCACTAACATAGCAAAATGCAGCCTTGCAGACTCTACTTCTGCAATTAACTTTTCCCAAATATTATTTCTACATTTACTTGTATTCCCATGTTCATATTGTTTTCCCAAATATTAATTAGCGTATTAATCATGTTGGCAGTGTTCTACATCAAACAGTTCAACAATAGCCCCTTACTAAAATACTAAAATGTAGTATTTAGTATTTTATATACCAACCAACCAAATACCCACCCCCTCCAATCTCAATTAGAATTTCCGCTAAGTATATATATATTTACTTTAGCCAATGCCAGCCCCTATATATATATAAACAGTTATAATTATTGGTAGTATTACCTCCAGAAGTTTCCTTATATTGTCTAGGCCTGCTTCTCCAACATAAATATACATATATATATATATATATATATAATAAATAAAAAGATATGGTCCCTAGCTAGCTAGGGCATCCTGTATCTACATCAATTAGAAAGAACCCCACTATTCCATAACAAAAGGCATCATATCTAAGATGGTTCCTGGACCTGTAAACGAACAATCAAAATTCACGAACAGTACCTAAAACCAAAGAAAATCGTTTGGAAAATCCAAAATCTGGCAAAAGATCAAATATAAAAACTATCTGGCATAAACCAGTAGACCACATAGGCATATAGTATCACAGAACATCCACATACCATATCCACACTTGATATCCTAACAAAAGCAAATGTCAAAACAAAGCACTGTAAAAAGTTTTATAGAATTCTACTATCCAGAGAAAACAATTGTCTTGAAAATGGACCAACTACACTAAAGACATAAATATTGAGGACCAAATCCATCAATCTTGCAATTATGAATTATTATCATTTTAAAGTTTGTTTGACTGAAATGTCTTGAAAATTTTATTTCTAGCTCATAATCTTTTCTATTTCAATTAATTAAAAATTTTTCATTTCATTTTAACTAATTTCATTTTTAAAATAATAATTTTTTTTTTTGAACTGATGTTTAAGGCTAAAATTGAAATTACACATCAAAATTTTATCTTCATCATTTATATTTATTAAACATATGAGAAAATTTTTATTGGCTTAGAAAATCATAATATAATTAAATTATTGTAATTGCTGTTTAAATTTTGACTATAATTATTTTTAAAAACATTTCGAAATATACTCTGCACGGTAAGATAGAGTGTATCTCTAAGTATATATATATGAATAAAACATCAAAATTTGTCTCTTCCTCTTTTAGATTTGGCAAATTGGTGTATCTAGTCTCCAAACTATTTTCGTTATGCAAGTTACATCCTTCCATCCAAAATTGGACGGTCAACGAAAAGTCAACATCTATTTTTTTTTTTAAATCAGGGGTGAAATAGGTATTTCTCTTTTTACCCATAACCCAACCTGATTTTCTTACCCAATTTCATCTTACCTTACCCGATTTCACCTTACCCATGTAATACAAAACCCTAATCCCCTTTCTTCATTTCTTCCTCTTCTTCGTTCTAGGTCTTCATCGACTTCTTCTTCACCATTTGTTGTTCTCTGCGGTTTGTTGCATCTTTTGTTCTTGCTGTAGCTAGTAAAATGAGCCATAATTCCGTCGGTGATGATGAGGGTTCATGGCATGATCAGGATCAACTTAATGGCAATGATTGGAACCTTAACCAAGACGGAAGAAGAAGATATTTTTGTGGCTTTGGAGTGTGTATGAAAACGTCCTGGACTAATTCTAATACAGGACGTAGCTTTATATGTTGTAAAAAAGGTATTGTATATGTTTTTTGGTTTTGATATCTTAAGTTTAAGGTGATGTTTATATATAAATGTGAGTAAATTTTAATTTCAGTTCCATTTTAATTTTGTAGCAATATGCGAGCTACGTTTTTTTTTAATAGATTGATCCACCCATGTTGCTGAGGATAGGACGCATTAGTATTGCTTGTTTGGGATGGTGTGCTGTAAAATTAGGAACATTAGCATTGATGTAATAGTATGGTGATCTTGTTCATATCAATGTAAAGGATTAATCTTAATACATTTGCTTTGAAATTAACTTTGATGTTGTGCCATTCCATGTTTGGGGATCTTGTGTGGGCTGTTGGGGAGAATAATAGTTTGATAATGCATAATAACAGTTTGGCAATGCAATGCAATTGTTTGGGAATTTTCATTATCTAAAAAACATATGAGTAGCAGGACAAGAGAATGGATGAAAGGAAAGGAAAATGACTCTATTTTGCAAATGAAAATCCCAGTAGTCTTAGGAATGTAGATAAGCAAACAGAAAAAATATAGAAAATAATGGATCAAATCTGCAAAAACATCTTGAAAATATATAAGAGATTGAAGCTCAAAGCACGATAATCCAACAATAAAGAACCCATCTTTGAAGAGGTTGATGCAATAAAGAAAACCATTTAGAATGTGGAGATGTTGCAATTGAGATGTTGTGAAAAAAATGCAGTTGTAATATGCTATTTCCGGAAGGAATTTGATCTATTTGAGGAAGAAATATGATAGGAAAAATGCAGTTAAGAAGATAGATTAAATTGCCATTAATATACACACCTTTTAGTTATGAAAATTGTGGAGAAATCCATCAACACAAGAGAGTGCAGTTATGAAAAATAAAAAACTGCAAAAACCTTTCGTATACTCCATCGGGAAACAGATAGCCACATAGCATGGTTCCTTGAAAATATGCACACTCTCTCCATCTTGCACCTTCCATTTTCCTTCTTCCATATTCCCCTTCTTCCATCGTTCTTCTTCCATTATTCCATCTACCCTAACACTGCAAAACTATGACCAGGAGCAAAAGCAAAAGAAATAGGGAGTCCAGCAACTCGGATTCGGAGGAGGAGTGGAAGTGGTCTGCACCAAAAAGACAGAAATTCTACATACCTGCAAGATAGATAAGCACGCTCGACTGGACACTCTGGCCAGTTAATAATAACTTTGATCCGTATGGAATGTATGGTAAGTGTTAGTGTTAGTGTTAGTTGTTTTAAAATACTGCATGCATGTTAGATAAGACTTTGATCTGTATGGAACGTATGGTAAGTGTTAGTGTTAGTTGCTTTAAAATACTGCATGCATGTTAGATAAGGACTTTGATCTGTATGGAATGTATGGTAAGTGTTAGTGTTAGTTGATTTAAAATATTGCATGCTTGTTAGATATTCAATGATCGTCTTTCACTTCTGTTTGCATGCATGTTACATACATAACTAGATGTGTACTTGTTGAAGCAATACATAACCATAACCAATGCAAACGCATGTATGGATGGAGACTTTTTCACCCTTCGTTTGCTTCACAGGGGCTTTTGGTATCGAAAGATGGGAAACCAATTTGTTATTCGGGGGGTGAAGTGCACTATTTTGATTATTGTAGACTTAGTAGAATGAATCTGTATTGGATAGCCATTTTTTAAAGAAAGATAAGGAAAGTTCAAAGGTTGTATGATCATGATAACAGAGAGATTCCAATGATGATGATGATGAGTATATGATATACTATTATTTAAAAAATTATGGTGTCTTTGAGGATGATTTAACCCCCATATATTCAGAGCATGATATGAAGAATATGTTTCAGTATATTAGTGGGAGGGTAAGGATTGTTGAATTTCTATGCCATAACAATGATAAGAAAGAAGTGTTGGAGTTTTTTGCTAATGCTCCCATTGACAGATTCCCTCACAAAACATCTTCAGTACGTACAAAGAAGATTGATGAAACTCCAATCTTATTGCCCTGGTATACAGGTGGTGATGTGAAGGAAGAGAAAGAAGTGAAGGGGGAGTAGAACGTTGATGAAGGAGCAGAAGATTGAGAAAGGAAAGAAGAAGATTGAAGAAGAAGACAAGGCTGAACATAGAAGAGAAGACTGTGTATTGAAGTCATTTATGTTCCCTTTTGATGAAAACTATGTGTTTTGCCAATGGTGGATGATGACTATTTGTTTTTTCCCTTTTTAATGATTTATGTATATCTACACATGAATATTTCTTTTTTCCCTTTTTATGGTTGATTGATCTGGTTCATGAATATTTGGTTATTTTCCTTGCCCTAGCATGCTAACATGCATAATGATTATTTAAAAATAAGCATCCAAATTATTCAACATTGTTGAGGGTTGATTTAGCTGCATTTCCTAAACCATAAGCATGCTAAAAACAAAACTAGCAGTACTTCCACCCACTTACTCCAAATTGATACCATAAAATAGATAATGAAGCACCTAAATCACCACAAGTACAACATAAATAACACCTCAAACCTAACCATCACAAGTAATGAAGCACCACAAGCAACTCAAACAAAAGCTCAAACATGAAGCAACCACCACAAGTAATGAAGCACCTCAAACATAAGCTCCAACATAAGCACAATTAAAACATAAATAACACCTCAAACCTAAGCAAATCAAAAATGACCTTAAAAAGATATATGATATATTAACCAAAAGCTACCAAGGTATGTAATACATAAGACATGAACACAAAATATATCATATGATGTGCTGTGTTTGGCTTTGCCATTCGCAAACCATGAATTACATGTCCTATATATCTATTACAAAAGTAGGCAGTGAACAAAAATAAAAAAAAAAATAAAAAAAATAGTGCAGACTCATTGTTCTTTATTAGTCATGCTCCCTAATCATATCAAACACACTTTATTTGGGATGCAACAAGGCTCCAAGAGCTGAACATGAAGCCCTATTATGCCCTACTTTTCCACAACTATTGCATCTACTTGGCCTTCTAACCTTCATCTGCAAATAAAAAAAAAAAAATCAAATGTATAAGCACTTCATTATTATATACTAGACATGATAATTAAATATATGTGTTTTCACAATTAAACAAACCTTCTTAGATGGCTCACGAGCTGATGCAGTAGGATCCACATCATCATTGGTGGGTGGGATTGGATCCACAATATCTGGAATTGGGCTTGGATCCACTGAAGTTGTATGAACTTGGAGTTGGATTATGTCTAATAGACTTGGTTTAACTGAGCTAGGAGTTGAACATGAGGTTGGGCCAACTAGTTGATGATCCACTGGGCTCGAGACAACTTGGCTTGGATGAGATGTCATTGAATAGCCTTTCTTGGAACATGTTCTTTTGTTATGTCCTAGGATACCAAATTGACTGCATTTATTGCTGTTGGTAGAATTCTATTATCACCTCCATTACCTAATGAATTAGGGCAAGTTCTAGCATTATGGTCGGTGTCACCACATGCCCCGTACACAGATTGAACCATAGTAGTTCTTGACAATTTTTTAACCCCATCAATAGACCTAGCCCCATCTTACCTTCTTCTAGTCTTCTATTTCTTTTTGATCTTCTAGGCAATCTAATATTAGAGGGTGCCAACAGTGGTTGTAATTTTGATTTGGGCCAGTTGTTAGGCCCATTAGTTGGGTTAATAATTGGATCATAAGCTTTCCTATACATATCTATGCTATACACACTATGAACATATTCTTCTATCTTACTACCTTGCAACTCTAAAGCTGAAATAGCATGTTTGCATAATATACCAAGAGCTGCCACTTTCTGCAAGTACATGTAGCTACTATGGTGTCAACTGAAAATTGATTACATTCAATCTCCCTGATCTGAAATTGTGACCCCGCTGCATATGAAGGAATGCACTTTGCAGATTGCTCCTTCAGCTTATCAAGTATTTTCTTAATCCTGGAGCATAAGTTTCCCCTCTATTTTTCAACCCACTGTCTTCTGAATTTCAACCTCAACATGAGATAGCACCTTATTCTTTCCAACAATCCTAATATAGGTTTGAATCTTGCTTGCAAAATCTGGTTGTTGAAGGCCTCACTATGGTTATTCAGGAGCATGTCACATTTTATGACTATCTTGAAATGTGATCTACACCAATGTCTTGGAGTTCTACTCTTCATCAACCATTCCCAAGCAGTTCTGTCGAAGTTCTTCAACTCCCATTTCAGCCTCATACTTGTTCATATAGGTAGCCTTTGCACACCTCGACATCATTTCCTTTAAGTTGTCACTAGGATGTGGCTTTTTGAAGTTGTTATGCAAGTGTCGAACACAATATCTATGTTTGGCTCTTGGTAACAATTCATGTACACTGGGAATTAGTCCCAACAGAGGCAAAAGAAAGACGATTAGTTGTGCATTGATATGCTATCAAAATTGATATCTTGACAAATGTGCAATATATTACCTTCTACCTATCAAAAATAAGCATCCAATCTTCTTGTTTGTATATTTCTAAGTCTTCAATAAGACCTTGGGTAAACTATGTCCAAGTAGACTTGTTTTCACTTTCCACAACAGCAATTAATAGCACGCCAGGATGGGGGCCTTTCAGAAATGTCCCATCTAGTACTATCACCTTTCTACATCCATCCTTGAAACCCTTCCTCAGTGTATCTAAACTAATATAAATCCTCTTGAAATACTCTTCACCGATTTCTTCATTCACAGTTTGTTCAATGCACATGGTTGAGCCTTTATTTGTGGACCTTAACTCTTCAAAATAACACCACAACATCTTACACTACCCACTATAACTGCCATGAATCAGCTTCATTGCACCTTCCTTGTCCTATATGCCTTCCAAGATGAAATGTTCACATTAAGTATTTATGGACCTTATCTTAGAACTCATGAACTTTTACCAGATTATAACTCTTAAACTTATCAATAAACTTGCTTGCTATGACCTTAGTGATAGCTAATTTGCGATTCAATGACCTAGAACAATCATGTTTGATGTTCAACGTAATCTGGAATGTTGAAGTTTGTCCTACTTTATGCGCATATATCAAAAAAGGGCAATTCTCCCCTTTGCACACCACTCTCAACCTAATATTGTCATCCTTTTTATAGTGTATTTTTCTGCCAAGGTTCGGTGCCTGTTTTAAGATTTCAGCTTTAAGATCACCCTTGGTAATGAAGTTCATACCTACTTCAAACACTGGCTTTTCCCCATCCCTTACTCTGTCATGTTTTGGAAATTTTCTTGTAGTATCGTGATCTTCTTCTTTACGTTGCTTGCACTCTTCATACCCAAAGTCTTTGTCTTCATCCATCAAAGATTCGGATGGCTCAGAAACTATTGTCGTTGCATCCATTACATGAACATTTCTATCACCCTCACCAGCTCCACTTAACCATAGTCTCCTTTTTCCTCTAACACCTCCGCTGTTAACGCTAACCTTTGCCTTATTGATTACCTCTGTTTGCTGCGCCTTCACAAAAATAAAAACCGGATTATCAGTAGGCTACTACTGTTGTTGTACCACATTTTTAGTGGGCTACTCGACTGTACTCTCCAAAACTTTGTCCTCAACACCTTCAACTTTCTTTACTGAGTACAGATGCTCATTTTCATCAAGTGCAATAGCTTTAGATTGAACAACATAAAAAATAGCAGGTATGTCTTCCATTTTCTCCCCCATTTTGTCCCCTAATATAACATCAAACTCATCCTCATCATCTGACATTTTGTAATCAAAATCTTCAAAATTTTCACTGCATTTGCTATCCTTTTCTACCCCATCAAAATTTTCTTCCAGTGATATCCTAGAACATATCACATCATCTTCAATCATAGTCCCATTACCCCTATCATTTTGTGTCTGAAACTGTTTTTTCCCCTTAGAAATAAAAGTTTCAGTTTGTGGCTGATCAACATTTTCATCAGGCACTTTCTCCTTCATTCTCCCTTCTTCAACAATCACTTCTTCAACCTCATTGCAACTGTTTACTATATCTTGCTCACTAACAATTGACTTACAAATCACTTCTTCAATCGCTGCTTCTTCAGCCCCAGCCACATCTCTATTGCTATCAATTAATCCCTCTTTAAATTTCACGAATTCCTCATACGTGAACCAATTAGAACACATGTAAAACCCAGGTAAAAAGAATATATATCATGCATCATTATATACAATCACAGAAACATACAAAGTAAGGATACAATCACAACAACTTACAAAGTAAGGATACCCTTCTCTATGGCTAAAACATGTTGGGGCATTCAACAAGAACTCCTTTGCATACATCACAACAAAGTATCCAAAATCTTCCCCATTTTGTTGTTGTGGAACCTAAAACAAATTAAATATTTTAGTCTACCATACCATTTGGACTTTAAATATACTCACCATATCTTAAGCTTAACAAATTACTAACCTTAGGAATCATGATGGGAATTGATTTCACCATTGCTACACTAATATTTGTTCCCTCTCCTTGCAGCACATCCAACAGAAAAATTCATTCAAAGGTAGAGATTTTCTTATTGTAAGTATAACAATTATTGATTATTGTATTGTATTTATGCAATGTACTTTACTGCTATGAAGAAAAAATGTTTTAGATTTTACCTTCTAACCTCCTCCTCAATACATTTGCTGCATGAATTCCAGTAAATCAAGTATCAAAATACATTGTGTGTTTAAATTTATATCTTCATGAAAATTGCACAACACCATCAACCTCCAATGTGACTTGACCGAAATTTCAAAATTACTCATTCTTTAGCATATAATCTGTCATGACCCAAAACCTAACGTGACACGCCATGCATTGAGAGACTCAACACGTAAGACAACATAAATGTTCTATAAATTCAATATCCAATAAAATGGAATCCTCAACAGAAGCTTCTATTGTCTCCAATCAACAACAAAACCCAAATTGGAGTCAACGATTACAACTCAAAATCCAAATAACTATAAATAATTCAAACATGAAAAGTCTACAATTCCAACAACGAAAAACAACTACTAACTCTATCACGAGTCTTATTCAATTCTTGAACTAATATTTCTTAGTGAAAACCTGCAAAATATGAATAAATAACATGATGAGCTATGAAGCCCAGTAAGTAATTCCAACTCTCCCCTTAACAATAAATTATTTGGAAAACTTTTCTTCAACAATCAAATACAAAATATAATTCGTAATAACTGATAAACGTAAAACGTATTAAAATCTTGTAAAATAAATCCTTGACATACATAAGACATAGCCATTATAATAAATGTGGCTCAAGAAGTCTTAAAGATGCCTCTACTGGATATCTAGCCCAACTCTATCCCAATTAGGAGGGTCATAACATAAACATACATGTGTGTCATGTCTACTCACCGACAGACAGGTGTAATGAGAACTAGTCCTCTAGGCTTATTTTAAGACAAATAAGAGCCAACATCATGTAAATGCACATGTCTTAAAACATATTTACATGAATTATATAAAACATACCTACACAATAAAATATCAATGAACTCATATAAATCATTATTAATAAAAATATATTCCTTTTCAAAACATAAAATTATAAAAAATAATTCTGATCATCTTTATAAGAATGAAAAGTCAGAATCACTTACCTCCACCAAGTGACTAACTCAGATAATCTTGATCCCAAGAACTGTCACCTATATAATAATCATATCCAAACTAATTATTTAAAATGCTTAGTCTAATAATATAAGTACTCCAAAATATCTAACTTATTATATACTAAAGAAATTTCCTAAATCAAAACTAATAAATTAGGTAAATTATTATGGTCACTAAAATATTTTAGAATGTTAAATAAT
>JAXGGT010000172.1:1061409-1076894 GCA_035583425.1 Marsdenia floribunda | reverse complement strand
ATCTATATTGAAAATATTTTTTAAAAAAGTAATTTTAAATATTAAATTCAAGTTGCCATAAAACCTCAAAAAAAAAAAATGGTCAATTTGGTCCTTAATGTTTATGATTTTGTATGGTTAGTCCATTTTCTTTATTTTTTATTTAGTAAATCTCAATGTATAATAAGTAAGTATATTTGATCTTCTTTTTTTTTTCACAAAATCTTTATTTGGACAAGTCATATTTTATGAAAAAAATGATCAAGTGTACCAACTTATTATATATTAGAAATTTACTGAATAAAAAAATAAAGAAAAAGACCAACCACATTGATTATCAAAAAAATTGGAGATCAAATCCACCAATTTTCCAAAAATATATATATATACACTGAAATTTCGGAAACTTGTACTAATACAAATCCAAATGGGCAAATACAACCGCAAAGGAAAAAACGACAATAGTTTCCCACGTCAGCTTCATCCTACCTGGCAGCAGCAGCGAACCCTACCCAGCTCCATCGTCATCCCTTTGATCGAAAACCTAAACTGTAACTGAAACGGAAAAATCCCGAATGAAACCCTAACCCTCCCACCACAACCACTCCCTCTCTCGAAATGCTACTTTAGTATTTTATAATTCCTGCATTGCTCCTCCACCTCCCTCCATTCTCGAACAAACACCCGTTAACATTAGGATTCCGAGAGATATGTCACAGGATGGACCGTCAACGGCAGGAGGAGGAGGAGTAGGAGGAGCCGGAGATCGGAGGAGCGAGCCTCAAACTCAGGCGATGACAACTTCAATTGTTTTTGGCGGAAAGGAAACGAGGAATGTAAGTAACAATGGGAATGGTGTTGTTTTGCCACCTCCACCTCTTCCTGTCCCCTATCCCATGTCTTCACCCAACCGTCTCCGCTTAAACCCCAACAATGAACATAAGGCGGATAACTATGATGACTTGCAATTGGACTTCAGTCCACTGATTTTCAGCAACTTAGAGAAGTATTTGCCTCCTAGTATCATCAACTCGTCCCGCGAAAACAAGGTCCACTACATCAGGGAACTTCTTCTCCGTTACTGCCCTGATGGCGAGCGCAATCGGGTAAGCAATCATTTACGTAAATTTTTCTTCTTTAAAAAAAAAAAAAAAAATCCTTTTTTTAATTCTCTGAATGATCAAGTTGCGAGTTTTGGTGTGGGAATCACTACGCCAAATGAGGGGAATTTGGATAATCGGATGTGGGTAAGGTGGAAAAGAAATTGTTGGGTGGGCTTGCGTTCATGCAGTTTATCATCCCAAATTTCATGCATTCATTTTCAAAACTAAAACAGTTGTTTTACTCTAAAACCGTTTGAATACACCTCTAGGAAATAATCATTGGATGGCTGGTGAGTGATTGTCTGCTTTCTTGTTGTCTCCTGGTATTTAGTTCATTAAGGAGAAGTGTAGGGAAGGATAATCTGTGCTTCTTCAAATGATGGTTTATGTCACTGGATAAGAAGTTATGAAATATGCAATACTACAAAGAGAAAGTGGGAGGCCTATTGGGCTACTAAGCCTACTATCTCTTTGAGTGTAAGAATTTTGTGAAAAGGAATGGTGTCGCATACAAAACTTTCTATTGAAGTAAAATTGACTTTCACTTTACCTTAGCTTAAATTCCTGGGTCCAAATATTCAGCACTGATTATACTACAATAAACCAAAAAGTAATGGGGCTTAATTTTTCATGACCAGAAGAGAAAGATGATTTTAAAGGGAAAACAAAAGTCATCTGGAGGGGATTAGTTGAGTAAAATGAAGTTAAAGAAAATACAGAATACTTGGTGATTGAGTGCCTGATGCTTTCCCATTTCTGAGTGTTGTGTTATTTAGAAACCTCAGATGTTTCTGGTTAATCTTTGAGCTTTCTTCTTTTGTTGTTTCCTATTAGTCAACCCCTCTAGCTAATTACAATTTGCATGCTCACATGGCATTATATTAAATTTCACCATCTTGATCCACATGCTCTCTATCTTCCCTCATGCAAATCTTTTATCTAACTTTATTTTTTTAAAAATTAAAAATCAACAGATGCAGAAGCACAGAGAGTACAGACAGAAAATCATATCAAACTATCAGGTATGTTTCCTGGTGAAAACTAGATACAGAATTTGAGTTTGCAGTGTCCATTGCCAACAAAAAATGCGTTTCAATTTCGATTCTTGTAAGCAGTTAGTTGATGCTTTATCAAAAGGCAATATTTCCGATATTGGATTGCAGTGATGGTTGAGATTGTCTTTGAAGCCCCATGATTTCATGAATATGAGTTTACTTATTTGTATGTAAGCTGCCCTTTATTTTATTCAAAGGGATGAATGGTTGAGCAGCAAGCGGCATCAGGAGAGTGGTTTGAATGTGAATTAGAAATTTATTTGTTTCTTAGAGTAAAGGTGGAAATATTAGGTCTTCCATGCTTATAGAGTTATTAATGGGAGTCACAGTATGTTGGAAATCAACACAAAAAAAAGGGCAAGAGAAAATTTTTGTGGGTTTGGTTGGCATCCTTTTTATTTTTATTGTTTCCTGAGGAGGGGATGAGGAGTGAAGTATTTGTCCCCTTCCCCCCATTCCTCCAAGAACCAAACTAATTCTACTTTACTGCAATGATCCATGGGTTTCAACCTCTATTATTAACCCATTACAGATATTAAATAGGATCAGACTCCTAAAGCAATTGCAATCTCTCAATTTTTGAACAACCTTATATTCTGAGAATTTATCAAAATTTATCAATTATCAAAAGCATATATAGAGTATGACCACTTGGCTTTTCAGCAAGGCACAACAAAATTGCAGGCTCCTTACCTAACTAAACTCACAGTGCTATCTTCCATTCTTGAATTTAGTTCTTTTATTATTCTGCATATATTTCTTGTGCATGTTTAGAGATTTCCTGAAAACCATTTAGCAGTTGCAAGTCAATGCACACTATTTACGTTGGATTTGGATTCTGTGTCAAATATGTTTTCATATTCCTGAATTTGTCAATATTTTTTTCCCAGCCTCTTCACGGGGAGTTGTACTCTCTGAATGCTGCCAACTTCTTTGTCTCCTCGTTTCACAATGCATTCAATGAAAAAACAGAGGAGAGCTTTAGAAGTATATTGTCTGAACCATCTCCAGGAATTTTTGTATTTGACATGCTGCAACCTCGTTTTTGTGAAATGTTGTTGGCTGAGGTATCTTCTGACTTTTGTTATGTTGTTCTATATGCTAGTTTAAGTTACACGTATTTTAGCTTCCATATTCTCTTATCAGGCTCTAATTACTTAGGTAGAAAATTTTGAAAAGTGGGTACATGAAACAAAGTTCAGAATCATGCGGCCAAGTACGATGAACAAATATGGTGCTGTTCTAGATGATTTTGGCCTGGAAACGATGCTGCAGAAGTTGATGGAGGATTTCATACGGCCTATAGCAACAGGTACAATATTCATATCCTGCATGGGAGGGTAATTTCTTCAAGGAGTTATGCCAGCTAAATATGATCGTAACATTTCTTGCTGCAGTTTTCTTTCATGAAGTTGGTGGATCCACACTTGACAGTCATCATGGCTTCGTGGTTGAGTATGGAATGGATAGAGATGTTGACCTTGGTTGGTGATCATAATTTTGCTCACTTTTTGATATATATTTTTTAATTTTCTTACTCTGATGTGGAACTCGCTCTAAGTTGGACTGGACTAGAAGGTTATTGTTCTTAACAAGTCTACTGAGCACAGTAGCTTTAACTTATGAGGAGATTGAGGAGAATGTGTGCTTTCTCATGCAATTTCAGTTTTTTTCGGAAAAATTATTAACTTCATCATATAGGAAAGGGAGACAGTCATTTTCCATGTGTGGCCTAGGGTACAGCGCTATTCTGTGGATAATCCTGAACCTCATTGCAAAAGCCTGGATCAGTAAAACTAGTTTCTTTGACTACTTAGTTCATGGTCAATGGATATATGATGAGTGTACAAAAAGAACCTGAAAGCAAACTAGCAGCTTTCCAGAAGTTCCATCTAACTATCTAATGGTACCTGGCTGAATATGTCCTCTGGTAAAAGCTAATGGGTCTTCCCTTTGCTCAAATTAGAATAAGATTTCTCCATATTTAGTCTGAAGACTAATGGGCCTTTGATTTCCTCCCTTCTCCTGATAGTCTGCCAATTCAAGCCCAGAGAATTTTCATTTCTCAGTTCAGTTGCTGAGTTCGCTTGAATCAGATTCCCTTATATAGGTTACCAATGCCTTCCTGAATGTCAGTCTTCTGCCAATTCCTCCAATGTTTTACTTTTGATGGCCCCCTTAACCTAATTAAAGCAGAAACAGCGGCTAATTCCTCTATTTATGTTCCCTTTATAATATAACTTTCTTCTTGTATGATTGATCATGCAAGTGTGTTTATATTCTTTTACACTTAAATATTCTATTAATCATGTCAGAATTGTTTGTAACCATGGGTTTTAGATATGGCTAAGAAGCTTTCATATTCAAAGAAATCTTGCTTTCCATTTTTTTTTTTTGCGGTGGTGGTGGGGGTGGGGGATTCTGTTTTGCTCTCTCTCTCAGCCTCCATACATGCTAGGCTCATTATTCATGGAATTGTACAAAAGCTCTTGACTCTGTTAATACCACATGATTTTTGAGAAAGTAATTAGCTTGGAAAGTAATCACTTCCACTTTCTCATTTTGTGCTGTCATTCGAGGAAGTTACACGATTATATCCTTCACACATCATGATAGTTGACTATTTGTGATTTGTATCTCTTGGTGCTCTACTTCTGTTGAAAGCTTAGTTCTTGCCATACTGCCATGTGTTGCATGTCTATCTTTTAGTTGGATAACTTACTGGAGTGAATTCTATCTCTGAATTTCAAGAGTATTTTTATTGTTAGGATTCCATGTCGATGACTCTGAGGTCACATTGAATGTGTGCTTGGGCAAGCATTTTTCTGGTGGAGAATTATTCTTCCGTGGTGTGCGGTGTGAAAGACATGTAAATACGGAAACTCAGCCAGAGGTAGGAGATGCTTATGCCATTATCTGGTAAAAAACTATGTCTGCAGTTCATCCATTAATCCTGTGCTTGATGACAGTTTATGCTTTTTATTATTAAGTAAAAGAAGCTTATCATGAGGACAAAGTAGTCCATGTAAGGTCTTTCTGGTTGGTCATGCGTAATATCTGTTAATTATCCATATCTAAGTTCTGCATTGTTGTGCCTTTGTAGGAAATATTGGATTATGGCCATGTTCCAGGCCGTGCTATTCTCCATTGTGGTCGCCACAGACATGGGGCTAGAGCTACTACATCCGGGAACAGAATGAATTTATTACTTTGGTGCAGAAGGTACATTTTATCTATGCAATTGTAATGGGAAAAATTTTGAAACAGAAAAAGCTAGTTTGATGTGCAAGGTAAGACAAAATGAGAAGCATGGTAGTGAAACAATTGAACTTGTTATCACACTTAGATATTCCATTAAGCTATTTTTCTTGTTTGAAAGGACTTTGAATGCTGTACAAGTTTCGGATTGGCCGAGGACTTCAAAATTATATTCATTTACTTCTTGTCCTGAAAGCCCCCCCAAAAAAAAAGAAAAAAAAAGAAAAGAAAAGATAGCAAATTGGATAAATCCATGTAGAGGTCTAATTCTAAATTTTTCTGGCATTTGCAGTTCTATCTTCAGAGAGCTGAGAAAATATCAAAAAGATTTCTCCACCTGGTGTTCAGAATGCCAACGTGAGAAGAGAGAAAGACTGCGTCACCATGCTGCTGCCATTAAATCGGTACTCTACATATAATACGCCTTCCCTTCCCTCTCTCTTTAACAGGTGGATAATGTTTAAAGGCTGCTGAATGATTATATAAACGGATAAAAAGATGCATGATTTTCATATTTTTCCCGCTCCTCTCTCTATTCAGGAACTTCTGAAAAGAGAAGAAGCTGGTTGAGGTGACACACGCTCTTTAGCTTGTACTGAAATGATGGTGGAGAATAAGCTGCTTCAGAGCTGTCTTTTGTGTTATCCCTATACTGAGGAAAAAAAAAAAAAAATGAAAAAGAAAAACAAAGAAAAGGGAAAGGAAAAGGGAAATCTGTAATATAGTCAGCATATTAGGCTGAAGGTGTTGTCTGTGTTATCTCAACATTAGGTGTAGATCCCAGATAAAAAACTAGGTACTTTTGCTAACTTTGTTCCTGTGAGTAGAGCTAAACACATCTCTGGCTTGCAAAGAAACATTGTACCCAACCCAAGCACATATATCACCAATTGATCAAGTTATTCTGTTAAATTCTCTCCCATGTCTCATCCTCAGATTTTATTTTATTATTACTTTGGACAATTAGGATATATGATCCCTTAGTAGTTCACCGTTTAGGTCTTTAATTTTTTTTTTTTTTTTCTCCAGATTTTATGATTTGTTGAGTAGATTTTTTCAATCATTTTTTTTTTCGTCTAATTTTGTTTAGAAAAAAAAAAAAAATAATTCGAGATTTAAACAATGAAATAATGAATTACTAAAATACATGGATGGTTTCCTTAATTCTACTGCCACAAAAGGACAGGAACAAGTACATGCCAGACCAGAAAGATAAAATGGCTTTCCCTCCCACAGCAAGATTTGGCCAACCAGGAGATGGTAAACCATGGTAAAGCTAGTACTTCTTCATGCTCACTGATAAATTATTCACAAAGTAACCTCAGATGTATTTTCCGGCTTCCGGTGAATTGTTTCACAACCTAACCACAGACAGTGGGTGTGGAGGAGCTGCTGGGCTGTCCCAAACACACCCAATCCAAGAAAGCAGTCTTTCTCAATCCAGTATGTCTCAGAGACACAGATTCAATCTTCCATCGCAGAATCTCAAGAGCAATACAACCACAGAGAACAAGAAAAGTGTAAAAATGGAAACCAAACAGACTCACTGCACATTCCATACTTGAACTGACAAAGAAGTGGAAAATTCCCAAGTCGGTGGTAGGCTGAACATTGGCAAGGTTTCCCAGCCAAGTTATGGCGAAAGACATGAAGGCAAACATTAAAGGGAGTGATTTTTCCCTGGAGAAGTACTGGGCTAGAATCACGGAAACCAAACCGAGTATGATCTCAAACATTTTCCTCTGCTCATAAACATAATTAAGAACGGATGATTTTGGGACCAGAACGTTCTTGAAGAAAACGGTAAAACCCAATATAGAAATGGTCTGTAAGACCGAAGAAACGTATAAATTTAAGCCCAAAATGGACAAACATTCCCCACTGGGGAAAAGTAGAGTATATTTATCTTCAAAACTGGCACATAAACAGAAGAACATGAAAACGGCGAAAGAAATCCATGAAAGACAGTGATATGGATAAAGTAACAGAGTGTCAGCAATTCTACCCAGAAGATTTCCATTTCCATTTCCGGTCTTGTTGAAGTATTTCAAGGTCCAGTAAAAGAAATAAACATTGGGCATCAAATTGATTAAAGGAAGAATCAAATTTATCGTGTTGGGAAAACGAAAATAGTTGTAAACTGAGAAAAAAGGGAAGAGAAATGATTTAATCAGCTCGGGATGGAAGAACCCATAAAAGACTATTAACTTACTAGCAGCAGCACCGTTGGCGTTGAGCTCCTGATGCTCCAATGGAGGACGGAAAAGAAAAGCGTAAGAAATTGAAAGCAGTACGGAAGAAGCAATCCATGCTTGAATTTGATGCATAAACCAATCACGATAAAGAGTAGTGATTATCGCTTCATCCAAACAGTAAATTCCGGTAGTTAAGAACACGAGGCTAACCAGAGACGAGATCGAAAAGAACCAAATCGATGAGAATTCCATAAGGAAAGATGAAAAAGAAAGAAGGGGGGGAGGGGGGGTTTAATTCAACAAGAAGAATGGAAGAAAAAAAAATGGAATCCACGCGGCTTTTCTGTAAAATTTTCAACTGTCGAAGTGAGTTTCCTACTCATTTCGTTTAACAATTTTCGGCTATATTTGAATAAGCATTCAACTGGAAAAAAATGACAGATAAATTATTATTTAAAATGAATCTTGTCCCTTATTTTTTTTTTTAAAATTGGATTTTATGTTAGAAAAAATAGAGTTAAATATATAGGATATAATGATTATGTGTATAAGAAAATATTTTTTTTTTGAAAAAAATATATGCGAGTGATTTTATTAATAATATATATTTTTTAAATAAGGTGGGCCAATAACCTTTATAGGTATATTTTATAGATGTATTTTTTAGGGGATAAATTTTTTTTCAAAGCAAATTGTGTCCAAATATGCTGGTGTATTGGAGATAAACATTCTTCACTCAACTTGAGTTGAAAGCTTATCCAAATTGCGAAGGCTATATTTGGATAAGCTTTCAACTGGAAAAAAAATGTCTTATTTGAGACAAACTATCATTTATAATGAATCTTGTCCCCCATTTTTTTAATTGAATTTTATGTTGAAAAAGGTAGAGGTTAAATATATATGTTTTATAGGTGTAATGATTGTGTGTGTAAGAGAATGTTTGTTTTGGGAAAAGTGTATGAGAGTGATTTTATTAATAATATATATTTTTTAGATTAGGTGAGCCCACAACTTTAGAAGTATGTTTTATAAGTGTGTTTTCGAGGGAACAATTTTTTTTTTTTTTTTTTTTAAAAAAAAGGTGTTCAAAATGCTGGGTAATTGAAGACAAACACTGTCCACTCAATTCTAATTTAAAGTCTATCCAAATACAGCCTAAGCAATTTCAAATTCTAAAAAAAATATGTTACATTTTTCCTATGAAATATGAAATTTTGTTTTGACAAAAACGACTAAAACTATATCAAAGTCAAAGAATTAAAACTATAACAAAATAAGTAAGTCCATAAGAAAAAAGTAATAAATACTTTTTGGTAAATAAAGGAGATTTGGTGCAAGGTACCATTCGACTCACATTGATCAAAATATCGTACAAAAGATTTGTCATTAATATCATTATCAAAAATTAATTTTATAGGCCTGTTCGGGAGTGAGCAAAAGATCGACTTCCTCTTCCTCGTTGGCATTGAGCTTCCTAACTTGACGAGGTTATCAGCAACAAAATTTGCTTCTCAATAGTAACTAGCCAAACTACAACGTGGTATTTGCTATAGTAGGCACCTGCAATCACTGGATAAGAGATAAGTATGTCAAGGATTATTGGTTCGAGAAGAATTGTTATTGCCACTAGTTCTTCTATTATGTCCCGACATATGACAATTACCGCATCTCGGAGGTGAATTAGGATGTCTTGCATCCATTGAACATCAATACATCCTAGATCGTAGATGACCTAGATCATCACCCTTCATGTTAGGTTTATAGAAATTAAGTGCAAATGGAACTTCATTCCACAATTCTTCATTTGCAATAGGATAAAGATCTACCTCATAAGTCAACTTGTAATTACACTTTGAATAAAAATGCATAACAAATGAAGTTGGATTCCATCCGCGATATCGACAAACTGCAAATATGGGAGCAAGGTATTTCAAATATTGACCATTTATTGCAAGTACAAGATTAATCACTAATCTTGATTGTGTAGACATTGTTTCCTCTTCCATTCCCCTTATTGGTATTTTTACACTAAATATGCCACTTTGGAGATTGTATTGGACAACAACATAACCTCAAGCTTTTGTTTCATTCTTAACATACTTTTTCCACATTATTAATGGAAAAGGATGTGTAGTGTGTGTTGCCTCGTCTCGTTATTGGCTGAAATAATGGAAAATTTTGTCGTATACAAACTCAACTAAAGCCTTTAGAGGTAATGCACGACATTTCTTTAGAACACTATTCAAAGATTTTGATAGGTTTGTTGTCATGCAACTGTACCTGTAACCACCATCATATCCTGGTGTTCATTTTTCACGATCTATTGTTGTCTTAAATGCTCCCACGTTCTTCAATTTGATATCCTCCATAAACTCATTGAATTTGGTGATCTTACTTGTTGATCCTACCTTGTGCATCAAGAAAGAGTTATCTGAATTCACCTCCGAGATGCACTAATTGTCATATGTCGGGATATAATAGAAGAACTTGTAGCAATAACAATTCTTCTCGAACCAAAAATTCTTAACATATTTATCTCAAAAAGGTATAGATAAAAGTAGAATTAACTCTAGGTCAAGATACAAGGGTGTAGAATGTCATTATTGTGTCAAAAAGTGGTACATTAAAAAATTTTATTTCAAGTGGAAGAAGGACTAGAAAATGACAGTAATTCATAAGCAAAGGAAAGTGACAAGATTGAATATACTACTCCTTCAAGAGATCTTATTGTGCTTGATAAGGGTATGATTAATTATACCTCTGTTGAAGCTGATTAGGTAGTGAATACTAGTGCTACACCTCATGTTACAGCTAATAAAGAATTCTTTTGTTCCTACACTTCTAGTAACTTTGGATTATTGAAAATGGGCAATGACAAGTTGTCTAAAGCTATTGACATTGGTAATAATTATTTGAGGACAAGTAATGGCAATTAATTATTACTTCAGGATGTTAGACATGCTTTGAATATCAGGTTGAATTTGGTTTCAAGTGGAAGACTTGGCGATGATAACTTCTATAACAATTTTGATGGAGGAGAGCTTCAAAGGTTCTCTTGATGTGGCTCATAGAAAGAAGTGTTCTAATTTGTATTTGATGCAAGCTTCTATTTTCAGTGATAGTATTAATGTATTGGACAATAACAATTCACCTAATTTGTGTATAGACAGTTGAGTCATATTGGTGAGGAAGGACTTCACTGTTTGATTAGAACAAATGCAATTTTTGGAGTAAGAAAATGCAAAGTTAGAGAAGTGTGCTCATTGTTTAGAAGGGAAGCAGAATAAAAAGTCTTTTATGACTAATCCTCCTGCAAGACAATCAAGGTTCTTAGAGTTGACTCATTCTGATGTTTGTGGTCCAATGAAGATACAATCACTCGGCGATGTATCTTATTTTGGAGTTTAAATTGAGACAAACGTTGAATATCAAAAAAGGAAGCATCCATAATGCAACATAAGTTATATTCTGACATAGTGGGACCCCCAATGACTCATTCTTAAAATGAGTCCTTGATTTATGACTCATATCCAAAATGAGTTATAGTGGGATCCAATATAACTCAATTTCAAAATGAGTTCTAAAACTGGGTCTCAATATGACTCATTTTGAGCATGAGTCAAAGTTATTTTGACATATACTTTCAAAAATAAGGCCAAACACGGAATATTTTAAAAAAAAGGGACTATTTTGATGGAAAAACTCAGATTAGGACTTAATTTTTAAATCTCTTTTTCTTTCTTTTTTTTTCTATGCCGTTGCCGTCGCCCCCGCCATCCCTCCTTCTTCCTCTTCCTTTTCCAAGTCAAAATGAGAGTAGGAAAGTTTCCAAACTGAGAAATCGTAAAAAGATAAAAATTTCTTTGTTTCAAGGAACACCTTTCACTGAAATTCCAATCAAAACGTAGGAAAAACAGAAGAAAACGAACTTTTGAATCCCAAGATAGAAAAAGAGTATGATCTCAAACATTTTCCTCTGCTCATAAACATAATTAAGAACCGGTGATTTTGGGACCAAAAAGTTCTTCAAGAAAACGGTAAAACCCAAGATAGAAATGGTCTGTAAGACCGAAGAAACATACGAATTTAAGCCCCAAATGGACAAACATTCCCCACTGGGGAAAAATAGAGTATATTTATCTTCAAAATTGGCATATAAATAGAAGAACATGAAAACACCAAAAGAAATCCATGATAGACAGTGATATGGAAAAAGTAACAGAGTGTTAGCAATTCTACCCAGCAGATTTCCATTTCCATGGGTCTTGTTGAAGTATTTCAAGGTCCGGTAAAAGAAATAAACATTAGGTATCAAACTGATTAAAGGAAGAATCAAATTTATCATGTTGGGAAAACGGAAATAGTTGTAAACTGAGAAAAAAGGGAAGAGTAATGATTTAATCAGCTCGGGATGGAAGAACCATAAAAGACTATTAACTTACGAGCAGCACCACCGTCGGCGTTGAGGTCCTGATGCTCCAATGGAGGACGGAAAAGAAAAGCGTAAGAGACTGAAAGCAATACGGAAGAAGCAATCCATTCTTGAATTTGATGCATAATATATAATGAGTAAAATGCATCTGATTCTTCCTTTTCACAAAATCTATTATTTGGACGAGTAAATAATAAATTTTGATTTACCCTTATAATGAATTTTGTGAAAGAAATAGACCAAATACCCTTCATAGTTATGCATTAAAAAACTTACTAAAGATGTATTTGAATTTTCACTACATTAGAAAAAAAAAAAAAATAGTTTTTGAGATGAGTTATCACTCAAAGAAAAATTATCTCCCACTTTTTTCAAATTGAATTTTATGTTGGAAAAAATGGAGATTAAATATATAAATTTTATAAGTATAATCATAGTGTGTGTAAGAAATTTTTTTTTTGAGTTTTAGTGTATAATATTATTTATTAATAATATATAGGTTTTATAGTATAATGATTGTCTGTAAGAAAATATTTTTTTGGGTTTTAGTGTATAATATTATTTTATTAATAATATATATATATATATTTTTTTTTTTTGATTAAGTGAGGTCCACGATATAGACCTAGGGTATTAAAGTGGAAGACAATCTTGTTTTAAAAAAAAAATAATATCCAAATGTGTCAGGTTATTGGGAAATAAAAAAACTCCACTCAATTAGAGTTGAGTGGAAATCCAATACAAAAAAAAAAAACCCAATTACACTAAAGAAGTAAATATTAGAAATCAAATTCAACATTTTTTTTTATTTAAATATATATCTTAAATATAAAAAGCTGTTACAATAATAAAATTTTATTTCTTATTTACCCTTAATATTTGTACAAAATAGCTATGTGAAAATTTATTTTCAAATACTCAAGAGCGTGTGTGTGTGTGTATATATATCAATCACTCTATTGTTGACAGAGGCTGACTGGTAGTAGTTTTCCAGATCAAAATCCTACACATTTGCTTCAGGTAGTTCCGATCCTTCACGAGCTACGACCACCGGCGGCGGAAGCCTTTTCAAACAGCTGCACCAAATATTTTCTCCTGAGTTTATACCAGTATGTTTCAGATTCACGTAATCAATGTTCCATCGAAGAATCTCAAGAAAAATACAACCAAAGAAAACCAAGAAAGTGTAAGTCCGGATCCCAAACAGACTCGCCGCACGCTCCACTGTTGAACTGACGAAGAAATGGAAAATCCCCAAATCGGTTAGTGGCTGAACATTAGCAAGGTTTCCCAGCCATGTCATAGAAAAACACGCGAAAGCAAACATAAGAAACAACGATTTTTCTTTGAAAAAATTCTGGGAAAAGATCTCTAAAATCAAGCCCAGTATGATTTCAATCAGTTTTATCTTTTCTCGATCGATAGAAGAAGAAGAAGATGATGATGATGATGATGATGGTATTGATTCTGGCTCCCGGACATACTTCGTGACAATCGGAAAAGCCAATATGAACAGGGATAGTACAATCCGGGTGACATGAAAAGACATGAGAATGTAAATTTTCATAATGCAGAGAGAACAATAAGGAAATGAAGGAAACCCAAGAAAAACAATGGTAGGGATAAATTAACAAAGGACACAAATGTGTAGAAAATCTAGCAAGAAATCTTTTGTCTCCATAGAATTTCAACCCACAAAGAGCTAAGAAGTGTACTGTTAAATTAGCAACCAAAAGGGTAATGCAGAATCCATTCTTGTCAAGGCCCCAGAAGTGCATAATCAGGAATAAGGGAGAATGGATTAACAAATTAGCGAAAGTACTACCAGACCAGAAGGTGAAAATGGATAAACTAGCAGCCGGCCGGAGCTCCTGATTCTCCAATGGTGGTCGGAAAACAAAAGCGTAAGAGATGGAAAGTATTACAGAGGAAGCAATCCATGAGTGGATTTGATCGTGAGGAAGAAGAATGTTTGGTACTGTTTTTGCTGCTTTGTCCAACTCCAGACAGTATTTTCAGATGGTCAAGAATAATAAGCTAGTGAGGGACGAGATCCAGAAGAACCAAATCGAAGAGAATTCCATTAGAAGAGGGAAGGGAAGGAAGAAATTTAGACGTCAATTTTACACCGGAAAAAAAAAATTTAAAAGAAAAAATAAAGTCAAGAAAGTAAAGAAAACAGGAAACTTCTGAGAAGAACCATGATCAACTAACTCCAGTTAAGTGCCCTATAAAAAAAAATGAAAATAGTTTTTTTTTTTTCCTTAGATCGTGAACACAACACCTTACATTTGGAAATGTTAATATATATATATATATATATACGTATATTTTGTGTGTGTATGTGTGTTTGCAGACAGAAGCTCCCACTTCCCAGGACTCTGTGGTTCCTTCCTTCACCTTATTAGTTGCTTTCCACCTTTATATGCAACCCAATTTTTTGTTAAAATAAATAAATAAATTGTTCCCAGAAGAGTTTCAATATCCCCGAGAGGAGTTCTAAATTGCAAAGGGCAGAAATGATATCCATGAAAAAGATTGAGTTCTGCAAATGTTACCTTCATTTATCTGCACTGCACTGCACTTGTTTCAGGTCACCTAGTTCCATTTCTGTAGTAGATATATCTGATCACCACATCAGGGCAAAAGACACACTCCGGTCCAGGGCATCCTTCAGCAAGATGGAAATTTGAATCATGAAGTTCCTCTAAACATTTCCATTCCTTCATAACAACTTCCTGCATCCCACTGTAATGCACTGTGATAGAATCTATGTTCCAGCGCACGATGATTAGTAAAAGACTAATGCCAAAAACTAGCCATGTATAAACATGGAACCCAAAAACATTAACTGCGCATTCCACACTACCAGCAACAAGGAAGCTGAATATACCCAAATCTGTAGCTGGCTGATTCATGGCTAAGTTCGCTAACCAGGAAATACTCAAACATACTAAAGCCAGGACAAGAGCACCAGAATTTTCTCTAGTGAAGTACTGAGCTATAAGAATACCTGATAACCCAACTATAGATTCGATTGTTTTTCTTTTCCTGTAAATATATGACAGCAAATATGATGCAGCTAAGAAGTTATTAAACCAAGGATGTAAAGTTTGATAGAGACTCAGGGCATATACAAATGCTAGTGAAAAGTACCAATGAGTTATAAATACAAGAAAGATTGAATATTTACCCGAGAAAATCTGGGCATACCCAACCAAGAAATACGAATTAGTAAACAGAATCCAGCAGAGTGTATGGTTAGGGTAGATTATTAAGGGTCCGAAAAATCCAGTCAGAAAGCTTCCTATTGCTTTGGAATCATATAAGCGGACTGCTATCAATAGGAAGGTGATACAAGAAGATAAGATGAAGCAGACTGAACTGATTATAGAAATCACAAGAATCCATGGTGAAGACTGATTCAATTTTCCTGATAGTACATGAACAAGAAAAAAGGGTG
>JAXGGT010000172.1:986639-998131 GCA_035583425.1 Marsdenia floribunda | reverse complement strand
AATGAGTATATTTTAGGGTGTGTTTAAATAAACTTTAAATTTTGAGTTGAATGAGAATTTTAGGCTATATTTAGATAAGTGTTTTATTGCCAAAAAATAATTTATTCGAGACAAATTTTTATTCAAAATGAATGTTGTCTCCTTTTTTTTTATATATTGAATTTTATGTTAGAAAAAGTGAGGTTAAATATATAGGTTTTATAAGTATAATAATTATGTGTGTAAGAGAATGTTTACTTAGGAAAAGGTGTATGAGATTGATTTTATTAATAATATATTTTTTAAATAAGGTGGGACCCACAACTTTTATAGGTATGTTTTATAGGTGTTTTTTTGGGGGACAATTTTTTTTTCAAAAAAAAAAAAGTGTCCAAATGTGCTAGCAACACTCTTCACTCAACTCAAGATAAAAAGCTTGTCAAAATATAGCTTTGGTTTCCTAATAACCCTACATATTTGGACATCATTTTTTTTTCAATTCAAGTTTGTCCCCTATTTCCATAAGCTATTTTGCCACTTATAATATTTGTCTCACAGACACAATCATTACACCCTATAAAACCTATATATTTAACCCGTATTTTTTCCAACATAAAATTCAATTTAAAAAAAGTTACAAACAACATTCAATTTGAATTAAAGTTTGTCTCAAATAACCAATTTTTTTTCTAATGTAATGGTAATCCAAATACATCCTTAATAATTTTACAAGAAGTATTCATTTGTCTTATGTCGTATTTTTATACATTTTTTCTATAACAAGTTTGATACTTATCGTGAGTGTCATGTAAGAATTAGAGTAAGACCCGATCAAGAATGGGGCGCGATTCAAATTAAATTTAGATTAGTCGAAACAGCGACTTCAGATATCAGATGATCTAACCAAAAAAAATTAAAAATCAATCTTAGTATGAAGATTTTTTGTATGATATCTTACAAGGCTTACTAATAAGAAATTTAATTTGTTTAAAAGTTTTTTATAAACCTTGAAATTTTTATCGCATTACTTACCGGAAAAAAAAAAAAAAAAAAAAAAAATTATTACCTCAAACTTTGGCTTTTTTAACTCTAAATTGATTTAAATATCATAAAACTTCAAAAGGATGAGTATGTCCACACAAAATATATATATATAAAAAAATTAAACTTATTAATAAAAATAAAATGGAAAAGAATTAGAAGGGAAAAAAAAAAAAAAAAATTGACACCAAATGTATGTCTTTTATTCCATTCATCAATCCTCTCCATCTTTCTTCCTTTATTTTTTGCCGACTCTCTCTTTTTTCCTTCGTCATATATAGATAAAAAATGCTGCAAGTTCCTTTATTACTCTTTCTTTTTTGAATATTTTTATGCTTATGATGTGAAGAAGAGGTTTTACATAATTGATATTGAGATGCAAAGAAGGAAGTTTACCAAAGTAGAAGTACCTAAATAGCAATGTTTCTGAAGCCGGACTAGCGCTCAAATTGGAAAAATTAATGGTTTATAGATTGATGGTTCAATCGTAATTGAACAGGTAACATCATAAATTAAAAATTAAAAAATATTTATTATAAATAATATATTTTTTAATAATTTAATCTAATTTTAATTTATAAAAATTTAAACTATATAAAAATAACACATTTATTATTTACTATTTAGTAAATATTTATATTCTATATATTTTTTAAATTAAAATTAACAAAATTACAATAGTAAAAATATATTTTAAAAAAAATAAATAAATAAATAACAAAATGAGATTACAATAGAAAAAAATTTAGAAAAGAGACCCTACCGCATTAGAAGTGAAATAAGGGAGAATTAAAAGTAGTTAATGTAAACTACGTCATAATGCCACCTTGGACCAAGAAAACCCCCTCTTTCCCTCTATAAATTTTTTTAAAAAAAAAAAATAAAAAGAAGAATAAGAAGAAGAACTCAATCAGCTAGTTTAAAAGTCAACTGGCCAGTTCACGGTTTGCCCGACCGGTCCAGTCTGATCCATAAAGTAGTGCTAAATAGTATCTGAGGGGAAATTTTAGGATAAAAACTTAGAAAATTCTCCGGTTTAGTCTCTTAACTATTTACGTTTCTTCAGATTAGTCCTATAACTTTAATTTTATCCATATTGATTCTGTATCTATTTTTTATTTCCCAAATTGGTCCTCCCAACTAAAATTGACCAAAATTTGATTACTTTACCGGCATATCCATTAAATTAAAAGGGTATTTTGGTCTTTTATGTTAGAAAAAAAGAAATAAATATAATATTTTAGCCAAAATATTTGTTTTTTTTAAGAAAAAGGGAAAGAGATATGAATAAATTTAATATATTTAATATATTTTTTCTTTTTTCTAACATGAGATGATCAAAATACCATTTTAATTTAATGGATATGCCGGTAAAGTAATTAAATTTTGATCAATTTTAGTTGAGAGGACCAATTCGGGAAATAGAAAATAAATAAATGATCAATTTGGATAAAATTAAAGTTATAGGACCAATTTAGAGAAACGTAAATAGTTAAGGGACTAAACAGGAGAATTTTCCTAAACACTTTTGGTACATAATATTGTTAAGAGGAAAGCGTAGTCATTAGAAACATTTACAAATTTGTGAATTTGGAAAGAGAACAGGATCAATTGAGTACTACGGAACTTTGGAGTATTGTGGCATTTAGTCCTCAATTTTTTTAATCTCTTGTAACCTAGGTCCTTAATTTTTTTTTTTTTTTTTTTTTTTTTTCCTTTTTAATCACACAAATCCCTTTTTTTTCCTGGGAATATCTAAGATTATGTTTACAAATTAAGGAGAAGTTACTGACGAATTAGTATGCCTTTTGATTTAAATTTTAAAATTAATATTGTTGTTGCCACAGGAGAAATAAATTGAGAACATACTTCACTGGTTTAGTATGGACATGACTAAATTGGTTAGTTGTCTTCTTGCTAGTAAATTTATATTGAATTCAAAGCAATGCCATTCTATTAACAAAGAGAATGATCAGGAGATGGATGGATGGGGTTTTGTTTCTTGCATGTACGCCATGGTATACACACGATCACACACATATATATAGTTCATTAGGCTGCATTAAAATGGATTCTTATGTATATATTTGAAACTTGAAAATGGAAAGCCTATATATGCTCTTTGGCTACACAGATGCGAATATGACTGGTGATGTTAACCCAAGAAAACCTATTATTAATATTTACTATTCATCCGTCATTATTTGAATATTATTAAATAATAAATCCTTTTCCTATAAGGATTAGAACTCATAAAGATTATCATTTTTGCAACGTTATAAATAATAAGAGAAGACCCATAAATCAGGCAAGTAAACTTTAACCCTCTATCTCTCTCTCTCTCTCTTCGTTTTTCTCTATTGTTTTACTTTAAGCTTTCAGAATCGGTTCTGACTTAAGCATCGGAGGAGCCGCCTGGGGAACCTCCCCAGTTTTGGCTTTGCCTTGCAGGATAAGGAACCTTACTCTGGAAGCAAAGGAGAGAAATCAACCTCGAGGGACAGATCTACCCTCCATCTAGGTTAATTTCTACATCATAATTGGCGCCCACCGACCTTTCCAAACCTCCTTTCCTTCGATACACAATGAATCCCGCTTTCGCCTCCACGGACAAACAATTTCCCCAACCAAGCCAGGGATTCGCTTCGTCCTTCCCCCCTAATCTGCCCCCTCTGGAGCCATCCCTCAAGCCTGAATCTGTGCCCCCCAAACTCCCGGACATTACGAAGCCACCACCTCGCTCCAAAGACCGCCACACCTATTCCATTGGAGCAGCAATTTCGTCTCACGGCAAACGCAAACGATAAACCCTGTCTCCTGCCCGGTCTGTTACTAGTGAACGTCGCCACCACATTTTGGACGATCCGGATCGCGCGGACGACCTGGCTTTCCTGCTCTCCCACGTAGATGATTTTAAGGCATTCCTTGCTTCTCGCCAGCGCGGGAAAGATCCCAGCCAAGCCGCAGAACAGACTGGTGACAATGTGCTTACCTGCCGCAAAGTAGGCAACCCAGATCTGCCCAGACTCCCCAACCATACAACAGAGGATGCCGCGCCCGCCCCCGAACGATCACAGATCAATCCCCTGCAACCAAGACACTTTTATTCAGCAGATCCTACTCCATTGGGCCAGACCACACCTACTCCAAATTCGCACAATCCGCTGCCAGATGTTCTTCATGCTCCTCAGGCGATTCGGCGACCCTGGAATATTTTGAAATCGAATCCACTGGTCAATGCCTGTTTCTCTGCAGAAACACCCCGGGATTTCAAACTCCCTTCTTTGGAGAAATTCAACGGTTCGTCCGACCCGGAAGATCACATCAAACGCTATGCCACCATGATGATGACGCAGTCCGCCAGCGAATTACTCCTATACCGGTATTTTGCTAGTTCTCTAAGTGGACGAGCTTTGGATTGGTTTTCGTCCTTGCCCTCCAAAAGCATTGCTTCTTTCGATCAGCTAGGCGACTTATTTCTCCAACGCTTTGCTGGGAGCCGCTCCCTGAAGAGACCGAGGACTCATCTTCTACATATCAGACAGAGACCTGGAGAGCAACTATCGGAGTATTCAAAAAGATTTCATGACGAAAGCTTACAGGTTTACAACCTCACAGACGAATCTTACATAAAGGCTTTTTGTAACGGCCTTCGTCCAGGTCGCTACTCAGAAAAGTTGAACATCATGCAGCCCCAAATGATGACGGAACTTTTAGACAAGATCAACAAATGGGTCAAAGGGGAAAATTTGGAGAAATCGAAACGAGAAATCAGACAATTTGAACAAGACGAATTGATAAAAGCACACCCCATGCGAGATAATAATCCTAGAATACGTCCTCACTACCACGCCCCCAGTCACATCAACCCTGCCTTCAGGCGTTTTTCTCCTCGAGAATCTTACTTCAAAAGGCCCCATCAAACTGATGTTCGTCCCCAGCAGGATTCTTACACCCCGGACACATCGCAATCCGCTCCGACAGATCAAACACCTTCACGAATGGATTATCGTCCAAGACGACAACTCAGCATCCACAGTAACCCAGAGTTCAAAGACAAATACTTCCCACATCTCACCCCGAAAGAGGATCATCCGAATTTCACTCCCCTGAATGTCAGACGCTCCATCATTTTGCAGGAATTGAAAGATCCATCTCTCCTTCCGACACCTAGGCCAATACTTGCTCCAAAGGATAAGAGGGACAAATCAAAATTCTGTAAATATCACAATTATATAGGTCATCTTACAGACGATTGTTGCTCTTTAAAAAGGAGCATTGAGTCAGCCATACAAAAAGGTCATTTCCAAGAATACATAAATAAATCTACACAACCAGTAAAGGATGACAAACCTCTGAAGGTCATAAACATGATCTCCGGAATTACATCGCGCCTTCTGGACGATACACACTACAAGAAAAAACGACGGACAGACACCACGAATGATAATTGTACTTTATTTATCTCATTGAACATTGCCAGTTGCCTAGTTAAAAGAATTCTGATAGATACCGGAAGCTCAGCTAATATTATTTATCTAGAAGCTATGAAGGCCATGAACGTTCCGTCCTCATCCATTGCTAACGATCATGTTCCTCTCATCGGATTCACTGGAGCTACTATCTTTGCCAAAGGTCTGGTAACATTACCGGTAAAATAGGGCAACGCCCACAATTTTGTCACCGCATCAGTTGAGTTCCTCGTCGTAGACGCCCCGTCGGTATACAACGTCATCTTAGAAAGACCGGGACTCAATCAAATGAAAGCCCACATAAGCACTTTCAGGAATGAGATCATCGTGGATGTCAATGGAACCTCCCACACAATACAAGGAGACATAACACAAGCACAAACTTGTTTCATGCTAGCGATCACACAAGAGAAACACCGTGAAGCAGTGAAGACTCTTGATCCACCTGCCGATGAAAGACTCGAGCCAGCTACAGACATAGAAGAATTCCACGTCATGAACCAAGCTTCAAAAACACTCAAAATTGGACGTCAACTTCCTCCCAAACTGAAGGAAGACCTTAAACAAGTTCTCAATGATTTCCAAGATATTTTCGCTTGGTCCTCCCACGACCTCGGCATCATTCCTCGACATTTCGCGGAACATCACCTTGGCATTCCTCCATCCACCAAACCCATCATCCAGAAACGAAGATTTTTCGCAGCAGATCGCCAGGACGCCATAAAAAAAGAGGTAACAGACCTACTAAATGCTGGTATCGTTCGAAGCATCTGGTTCCCAACTTGGGTTTCAAACCCCGTTCTCGTCCCAAAACCAGACGGATCATGGCGCATGTGTATTGATTTTACTTCTATAAATAAACACATTCCAAAACGACCCTTCCCACTGCCAAAGATTGATCAACTGGTCGACGCCACATCCAGCCACGCTCTTCTCTGTTTCCTAGACGCACACAAAGGATATCACCAAATTTAGATGGCTGAGGATGATGAAGACAAGACATCCTTCATCACCCCTCATAGATTATATCGTTACAAGCGCATGCCTTTTGGACTGAAGAACGCAGGTGCAGAATTCCAGAATATGGTGAATCGAATGTTCAACACTCAGATGGGAAGAAATGTGGAAGCATATATAGACGATATTCTCATCAAAACCAAGGAAACGTCATAGTTCCTGGACGATCTACGGGAAACGTTCAACACCATCCGAACACATGGCATGAAGCTCAACCCAAAGAAATGTTCCTTTGGAATAGAGGCCGGAAAGTTCCTTGGATACATGGTGTCACACAGAGGCATCGAAGCAAATCCGTCAAAAATCCAAGCCCTCTTAGATATGCAGCCTCCCCAAAATATAAAAGATGTCCAAAAACTCACTGGACGCATCACGGCCTTCAATAGATTTTTGGCAAAATCAGGCGAAAGGTCTTTACCTTTCTATAAAATCCTCCGAAATCTGAAGTCTTCCTCTTTTACTTGGACCAAAGAATGCCAAGTAGCCTTTGACTATCTCAAAGCTCACCTGGGGAACCCACCACTTCTAGTCTCTCCAGCTCCGGACGAGACCTTAAATCTGCACTTATCCGTCTCCGACGAGGTTTTAAGTTTAGTTCTCTCTGTCACAAGACAGAACAAAGACTTCCCTATTTATTATCTGAGCCACTTGATGCAAGGACCGGAACTCCAATATTCCATCATCGAAAAACACGTCTTAATGTTAATCATCACATCCCGTAAGTTGATCCCATATTTCCAAGGACACGACATCATCGTTTACACCAATGTTCCCATCAGACAAATACTACACAGCCCAGATGTTTCAGGGCGATTAATGAAATGGGCTATAGAATTATCAGGATACACAATTGACTATCGTCCCAGGAAAGCTATCAAAGCTCAAGCTCTCTCTGACTTTCTGGTAGAATGCACAATCCAAGAACCCCCCTCCGTTTCGAACGATCAAAGCCAAGAACCAACCCTACAACATTGTTGGATTGCTCACATTGATGGATCTTCTTCCATTCGTTCAAAAGGTGCAGGTTTCATACTCACGAATAATCAAGGTATTCGTCTAGCCTACGCGCTAAAATACAACTTCCCCATCACCAACAACGAATCAGAATATGAAGCCTTGCTTGCCACCCTCCGTACTGCAACCAGTCTCAGTATTCACTCACTCATAGTAAAAACTGATTCTCAGGTTCTCACTAAACAGATCAACGGATCATATGGAGCCAAGGAAGAGAATATGCAAAAATATTTGGAAAAAATACAACAACTCTCAGCTTCTTTTACATATTTTCGAGTGGAACACATTCCCAGACAACAAAATATGGAAGCAGACGCATTATCAAAATTAAAATCTGGCTCTCCCCTGCACGGTTGCTGGTTGGAACCTCTGACAAAACGTTCTATCGAAACAGACGAAGTCATGACTCTAAATACAGAAGTCACCTGGATCACCCCTATCTTCTCATATATCAAAGACGGCTTCCTCCCGAATGACCACCAAGCAGCAAAGAAGATCAAATCCTCCGCCTCCAGATACACCATTGTCAACAATCAATTATACAGACGAGGTTTCTCATCACCCCTATTGAAATGCATCACAGAAGACGAAGGCAATTACATTCTACGCGAAATCCACGAAGGAATTTGTGGTGCTCACATTGGTGCCCGAAGCTTGGTTCGCAAAATTATGAGAACAGGGTATTTTTGGCCAACTATGGAAAGAGACGCCACGCAGTTCGTCCGAAAATGCGAGAAGTGTCAGATTCATGCAAACCTTCACCATCTCCCAGCATATGAATTACATTCATTATCTTGCTCCATCCCCTTTTATCAGTGGGGCATAGACATCTTGGGACCTTTCCTAAAAGCAGCTGGCGGACTTCAATTCTTATTCGTCGCTGTTGACTATTTTACGAAATGGGCAGAAGCAAAACCTACAGCCACCATCACTGCCAAAAAGACCAGAGACTTCTTTTGGAACGACATTATCACCAGATTTGGAATCCCAAAAATACTGATCACGGACAATGGAACTCAATTTGAATCCAAGGAGTTCCAAACTCTTTGCGCAGAACTCCTTATCGAGCATCGCTTCACATCCGTTGGTCACCCACAGACGAACGGTCTCGCTAAGGTCACAAATCGCATAATTCTCCAGGGATTAAAAAGACGACTTGATTCAGCCAAAGGACGTTGGACAGATGAATTACCATAAGTTTTATGGTCATATCGCACAACTCTGAATGCCAGAACAGGCGAATCTCCCTTCAATCTATGTTTTGGGGTCGAAGTATTAACTCCAATAGAAATTGGCAGTTCATCTCTAAGAATATATCTCTTTGACGAAACGTCCAATAACCAGAAGATTGCAAAAAATCTCCACATTTTAGACGAAATCAGAGAAAAGACAGCACAAAAAGAAGCACACTACAAGCGCTTACTAAACCAATATCATAACAAAAGAGTGAAACCCAGACCTCTGATGAGAGGTGACCTAGTCCTCCATAAAAACGAAATTAGCAGACAAGAACCTAGCCGAAAACTTGACCAAACATGGGAAGGACCATACATCGTCAAAAAAGACCACACTAACGGAAGTTTCAAGCTTCAAGATATGAACGGCAGAGAACTATCCCGCACTTGGAACATCAAACACTTGAAAAAATTCTTCCCATAAAAATGTAGTTGGATCCTTCAGATCATTATATTCCCCATCATCTCCAAGACTTCGTCAAATTTTCGAATATACTACAGAATATTTTCTACTACCTTCAAATATTTGATAATATATATAAAACCGATTCATTTTTCAATTGATTATTGTTCTGGTTAATTAATTAATTGATTAAATAACATTTTATCTCATTTCATATTTTAACATCTTCTGGTCTTATTAATTATATATATATACACACATTAATCAATATAAACTTATATATATATAATCAAAATACACCAAAGAAATTAAAACTCCAAAATATCATATTCCCATCGTCCAAAACCAGCTGAACCCACTTGAAATTTTTCATAATTTTAGTTCCTTACAAATCATTCATTTACAAAACAAATTAATTCCTTTTTCTTTTCCCTACAATCATAACATTCACATCAGTGACCAGACGATGGATCTGCGTCCATCGTCCCTCGCTCTGTCATCACCTCCACACCCTCGATCAACATATCCCCCGCTCCTCCTTCAGAGACGATCCCCCCTTGAATGCTCCTTCCATCGTCTACAGACCTTACAACGTTCCGACCATCATCCCCTTGCTCCATAATCACATCCTCTTGGCCACCCTCTTCGTCTGAATTATCAGGCGTAGGAAACTTCCTCAACAATGCATCCAAATCGCCATTGTCTTCCCAAGGCATCACATAGGTCTTGTTAAATTCTTCATCAAAATAAACTTGAAAATCTTCCGAAAATACAAAATCAGGATGTTTCTCAAGAACACAGGACGATGCCTGTTTGAAAGCATCCCTGATCGTCCCCAAGTTAATCCGATTTACCAAATTTTGACATTCCTCAGACTTCAAGAACGCCTCCTTGCAAAAATTAAATGTCCGAGAATTGATGTTCTCATCTTCGTCCTCATACTTGTCTTTCAAAAATTTGGCCGTCTCTTCCCATTTCGCGCGACAAGTATTTTCTTCCCAATACTTCTTCTCCCATTCCCCAGAAACCTTTTTCTGCTCGTCTAAACGCCCTTGCAAAACCCCCACTTTCTTTTTTTCGGCCGCCAATTCCTCTTCCATGGCCACTTTCACAGACTTCATATTTTCCAACTCCATCTCAAGTGCCTTTCTTGACACAATTTCTTTTTTGGCTTTATCCTTAATACGATTATATCGACGAAACAGCTCGACGTCCGCAAACCAAGCCTACAAAAGAAACAAACCAACGATCCCAATTATAACCAACGATACCAACACAAGAAAATAATAAATAAATTTTCCGTTCCGACGATCACCAACCTCGCATTTTTTCCAGAGCCAATGTCCTTCCAGGTCACTTAAGCCATACTTACTTAGAGCTATGCTTTCACTAGGCGGACAGCTCTTCATCAAAAAATCTTCAAATTCCTTTGCATTACTTAACCTGCCTTTGGTCATCACACTCCAATCAGGCACAAACTTTGTCCCTTTCTCTTTCGGCGCTTTAGGATCAACTGCTTTAGCCTTCCCTTTTTCTTTTTCATCAACTTTGGACGATGGCAGCTCTTTACCCATCGTCTCTTCTAAAACCCTTATATTCTTGCCTGAACTAGCCTCCTTTCTGGTAGTCACCTTACCTCTAACCTCTGCAGCCCCCTCCTTCTGAGACGAAACCTTCAATCCAGACGATGGCTTCCCCATTGCCTCTTTCAACGACTCCTCAGCTCGTCCATCGCGGTTATTCTTAGTTTTCTTTTCTTTTTCAGCAAATTGTCCTGGAGCATAATACAAAATACCATCAAACGAATAACTTCCCTTGCGCGGGGGAGAATTCAAAATTTTACTACACGGTATCAAAAATTTACCATCGTCTAATTTCCTTTTCTTCTTGGCCAAGAGCGCCTTCGCAATCGCTTGCGTAGCACCAGCTCCTGCAAATACCAATAACAATATTAATAAACGGGACGATCACAATACAAAATAAAACAGATGATCATATTACTACAACTCATCACTAGTATTACTCTATGAAGACAATCAAAAATGAAATACACCATACTTAGCCAAGAAAGTCTGACAACCCGATCCCCGGCCAGACCCGCAGCTTCGATTTCTAGCCAATCTAAACACACATCCAATTTGAACTGCAAAGCATTCAACTTTAGAATTTCGTTACTCTTTCTCTCTCCACTAGCATATCGTTTGAACTCATTGCACAGACGAAACCTATAATTCCAAGGCTGTATCAAGTCCTGGAAATCTTGATGCCTTAAATAAAAAAATTGCCTTTTCCAGCCATGAACGCTGGTAGGCTGATCTATCAACGGAGCCG
>JAXGGT010000172.1:883685-898990 GCA_035583425.1 Marsdenia floribunda | reverse complement strand
TTTTAAAAAATTACTATTATAATTCTATTTTTATATAAGTATATAATTAAAAATATTATATATATATATATATATATTGCAGGGATAGGGACGGGGGCGGGCCGGAGATCAAGGATTAATATCATCCCCGCCTCCATCCTCGATTTTTTGTTTCGGGGAATCGCCATCCCCATCCCCGAACCCGTTCAAAGCGGGGATTCCCTGGTCAAAACGGATCGGTTACGAGTTTCCCATCGGATATGGTTTTAATTGTCATCCCTTGCTCTAACCCTAAGTTTTTAAATAGTTGCATACATGAGTGCGGTTTCAATCTTATAACCTCGCTTATGCCTTGAGGTTCTCACAACTATTTATAATTACCTAATTTGATCATTCCAATTAATTTTTTCAAATACTTGAACCATTTTAATCATATGGTCATATAATTATATTAATTATTGTATTAAATGACTTTCAAAATTATTCACGTGATGAATATATGATCAAAACAGTCGGATTATTAATATAAAAGAATTGACCAAAAGAACAAGTTAGATAATCCTAAATAGTTATAGGAGATAGTACCATATAAACAAAATATAAAATTTAGTTGAAAAAAAAAGTAAAATAGTTATAAGACAGAAAGTAAAAAAAAAAAAAAACATAAAATCTCTTCAGATATTATCTTAATTATTATTAAGGCATCAATAAAAATTAAAAAATAAAATAAAATAAGACTATCAATTTAATTAAAATAAAAAATAACACTAGTATTTTTAATCAAATTAATTTTATTAATTTAAAAAAAAAAAGTAAAAATTATAATCACATTCAAAGTTTTATAAATATATCCAAAATATATCTCTCATTATTTTAAATAATTAAAAATATTTTAATAATTTTTTAAATATGATTATAAATTTTTTTTATTTAAATAATTATAAAAATTGTCTTAATTAAAAATAAATATGTTAGGGTGTTGTTGAACTAAAGTTTTTTTTTTTTTTTTTTCAGTTAGTTAATTTTTTTCAAGTTGAATAAAGATGTTTGCGAAAAACGAGAAATAACTTGAAGAATGTAAACAAGTTGTCTAGTATATAGGGTGAAAAAATATTATTTTTTATAAATGTAATAATGATATAATCATTGGAGTATTAGAGAAGTAAAATGACCTATTGATATTACTCCCATAGTCTTCATAGTTTTTTTTTTTTTTTTTTTTTTGCGTATTGACAAACAATGATAGTACTCCCAACTCATTTTGAAAATGAGTAAAAAACTATAATCCAAAACTAGCTTTAATTTTTTTTAATTAATTAAATTAATACATGTCTTATTTTTATTTTTAATATTTTACATAATGTGTTAAGAAATATTTTGAGAGTTTTTTTTTTTTTTTCTTTCTTTCTTTTTTCTAATTGGTATAAGTAGTATAGCTCAATTAGTAGCAGCTTCAATTATGATTCAAGAGGTCATGAGTTTGAGACACGAAGTGCCTGAAAATTAATTTTTTTTTTTAAAAAAAAAAAATGGTATAAGTATTAAGAGAGAGTTACAAATTTTGAAAATTAGAGAAAATTTGTAAAGAAAAGTAAAAGAATATATTGATAGGAAAAGTAATATATGCTAAGAATTATTAATTAGAGTGTTGCATTTAATGATAATGACTTTGCACAATTACATAATGTGTGTGTGTATATATATATATTGAAAGCTTCAAAAAACGGATGGCGAATTAAATCAATCAAATGAATTATCGGTCAGATCCAGATTTAATCTTCAAGAACTACGGATCGATACATGTAGAGAACATAGGAAGTGAGAGCCGCCAGTACAGCCACCGCCACTGCAACATTCAAACCTGTCTTTGCACAGATTTTCATTCTCGAAACTGCTGAACCTCTTGGCTTTGTAGTAGTTACATCCTTAGGATCTGCTGATGATGATTCGACAGTATTCGGAAACGGTTGCGTTTCCTTCTTGCTGATTAATCCTGCATCTTTTGCTTGTGCTTGTGCTGGTGCTGGTGCAGGTTTTTCCGCCGTGGCCGGAGCTTCAGTTGCTTCGGATTTCTTCTTCTGATTGTCGTCGTCGGCGGCGGTCTTATTGGTTTGTTCGGTGGAAACTTTAGGTATTTTAGGCATTATCACGAAGAGGCGGCTATTGGCAAATTTTGCTTGAATACCATTTGTATCGCAGTACTTTGGAACTTCTACTTCCTTGTAGAATTTGCTCTTTTTCATTGAATCTACATAACGTTCTCCTGAAATCTTGAGGATTCCACGGTTGTTGATTTGCACCCTCAGCTGTTCCTTTTTGAATTCTTAACCCAACAAAAATACAAAACAAAACATAGATATATTTTGTCATATCAATAATCTTAAGAAAAATTAGTTGTTTTATTTCAAATTTTACTAATTTTTCATTATTTTTTTCAATCATATTATTATTTTAGGTTATTTTGATTATATTTTAATTAATTTTGAAAATACTTTTAACATATTTTCTGACAATATAAAACATTTTTTAAATATTTTCAACATTATATATAGAAAAATTGGTGAATTCGATCTCTAATGACTTTCCTGTTTTTAAATTATTATTTAATAAGTCTCCGATATATAATGAACAAGTTCATTTAATTCTCCAATTCACAAAGTTTATTATTTGGACCAGTTAAATTTTATAAAGAGAGGGATTAAAAGTCAATGTTAATTATACACTAAAGACCTATTAAATTAAAAATAAAGAAAACATACTAAACATATTAATGACGATAAAAAAATTTGGGATCAAATTGACCAATTTTTTCATATATATATATATATATATATGTATGTATATCATAAATATTACTACTCCTACCTGGGAGATGGATGACAAGAACATCACGGCTTTCCTCACGTTGCCATTCGCAAAAAGGTTCGAATTCAACGAAGGATGGAGCAGCAGCAGCAGCAGCAGATGATGATTTTCCTGTTCCTTCCATTACGATATGGCTTTTCTTTTGCTTTATATATATATATATGTATGTATGTATGTATGTATTCGTTTATCGAAGGTTTTTTGTTGCTGGCTACGTTAAAATGAAAATGCCCCAACCCAAGCCGTGTGTTCTTTAAATAATAAGAATACTACTACGTACTACTTTAGAACAATATATCCGAAAGGTTTTCCTCTTATCTTAAGACAAGAAATTAGGAGAATCATTCTTTTTTGGTTTCGGAGGGTTTTGATTTTGCTTTCTCCATCTGCCTATGTCATCCAATGATTGATTTCATGACACAACCTTGTCTTCCTCGTGAGGTTTACTCTCTATCGTATCTCGCACTCATGATCTCTCAAATTATAAATAACACTGTTATTAACTGAGTTATGTCTTATTGACATTATTATTATTATTAATGTTGTTGTTTTATAAATTTCTCTATAATTGCTTTAAATCACGACTAATTTAAAATAGGACCGAATCTCTCTTTTGAGGAACAAGCTTTCCCTTTAGTCGGTAGTCATATGTAGATATGCTACTAATTCAAAATCTTTTTTCACAAGACAAACCCTCCTTTTATTTAATAGTCATTTTAAATTACGATTAGTCAAAATCAAATTAGGTTGAATCTTTTTTGAAGAACAAAACTGTTCAATACTTTTTCTTTCTTTTATTACAAGCTCTCTCAATATTCATTTCTTCATTACCAAGATTCGAAATCATAACATCTTACTACTTAAAGGTTCCTTGCATTTGTGGTTGGTTGATTAATTGCTATATTTGTCCTTTGCTTCTTGTCTGGGCCAGCTAGCCAGCCAGCTAATGAGAATTTCCTGTTTTCCGCCAACAGGAAGATTTATCTTTGCCCTTCTTTCAGGAATAGGAAAATTGACCGGTTTAGTCCTTATCTATTTTCAATAATTAACATAGGTCCACAATCTATTTTTTTAACATGCTAAGTCCCATAAATTTTTAAGACCTTCCAATTAAGTCTTTCCGGCGAAAATTTTGAATTTTTCAGCCAAATTTCATCACGTGCCGACCACGTGATGAAATTTTAGGGGTAATATCATCCGCCCACTGTTCATAAACCAAAAAATTTTAGAGATACTTTTGTACTGAAGCATTTGGAGTATGGAAGAATTTGTAAAATATGGAAGAATCTGAGACAGTACAAAAGTATCCCTAAAATTTTTGGGTTTATGAACAATGGCCGGACGATATTACCTCTAAAATTTTATCACGTGGCCGGCACATGATGAAATTTGGCCAGAAAATTCAAAATTTTTGCCGGAAGGACTTCATTGGCAGGTCGTAAAAAGTTATGGGACTTAGCAGGTCAAAAAAATAGATTGTGGGCCTATGTTAATTATTGAAAATAGATAAAGGACTAAACCGGCCAATTTTCCTTCAGGAATATATTATTGGAAATTTTCTATCTTAAACCATTTTCAATTCACCATTTTAATTATTTTATTTTATTTTATTTCCTAAATAAAAAAAAAAATTAATCTTTATTTGTTATATATATTACTCACTATTTTATTTAAAAATAATCTTTCTTTTTTTTTTTTTATTTCAACCCATGAATTTTTAATTATATATATCATTTATACTTTGGACCTTACGATAAAATTATATATTAAAACTTGCATTCACTATCATACAGTAACCTTTTTTTTTATAAATATATATAAAATAAAAATTAAAAGTGATAAAAAAGAATTATTCAATTGTTTAACGTGAAAGATCACAAAATCTAACCATATTTGAAATGAAAAGGCCTCAAAATTCAATAATAATAAAATAATTTTACGTCTATATTTTTTTTTACCTTACGTTGAAAGAGAAAATATATGATTTTAGATTTTTTTTTTCATAGAATATAATAACAATAACATTAATTTTACCTTTTTATTAAAAAAATTGAAAATATAAAAAGTAATAATATTAATTTTAAATAAAAAATATTACACAAATTATCATACAAAAACTTTATTTGTAGTCCATCTATATGGATGGTTATTGGATCAGAGATTTATCGGGACTTCATTACCATCCGCATATCCTATCACTGCATATATTCTCCATCTTCTATTCTCCTATGTATTCTTCATTTCCGTCCACATCTTTACGGGAAATTATTACTACATTTTATTTTTGTTCCCATCAAGAATGAAAATCCCTACGATAATTTTTCACTATATATTATCTTAATAACCATGCACTTTTTTTATTAGTTAAAGTTTTAATATAAAATATTAAAAAAATTTTGTAAAATAAAAACAAAAATATTTATCAAATACCTTTTATATTTTAATTTTACTAAAAAGTCATTGATTACTATAATTGTTACGATTATATATATTATATAAATTAAAAAAATACATAATATGATTAATATTTTATTCATTTGTATCTAATTTAGTATTTATTAAAATAATTATCATTGATTCATCTTTAACAAATATAATAATTTTGTATTATGATTATTAAAATTTTTATAATTTTATTTTTATATAAAAATATATATAGTTCAGGGAGGGAGTGGGGGTGGAGATTAACGAGAATACCATCTTTGTCCCATTCCCTATTTTGGTTTTCGGAGAATTATCATCTCCATCATTGATCCCGATCAAATCAGAGATTTTCTTATCAAAATGGGATTGGAATGTCGATTTTCTGTCGGTACAGTTTTAATCATCATCACTATCTGTGTCTTTTGAGAATTGGATAAGTCTTTCATGTATAACTTGTTTCAATTATTTTGGAAAATTGGTCAATTTAGTCCCTTATCTATTTCCAATAATTAACATACGTCCACAATCTTTTTTTTTTTGACATGCTAAGTCTCATAACTTTTTACGACCGGCCAATTAAATACTTTCGGCGAAAATTTTGAAATTTTTGGCCAAATTTCATCATGTGTCGGCCACGTGATGAAATTTCAAGGGTAATATCGTCCACCCACTGTTCATAAACCCAAAAAAAAAAAAAAAAAAAAAAAATTACCCAGCTATAAAGGGTAAAAACCGTGAGGGGGAAAATTACAACGAGAAGGGTTCGTTTTTGGCTGAAGGAAGAAGAAAACACCGGTGACTTTGTTTTGATACAAGTAAAACATTTTTTATTTTGTTTGCATATGCAATATTTAAGCATAACAACTTCAAGAAATGCCTTCAAAGTCTCAAACTTTGATGGACTGCCTTCAAGATTTAGGTTTTTTTTTTTTTGGCATTCTTCTGCCCTTCAAGAAGCGGCACTTTTAATTCTTTGTTTTAGTTACTAATGAGTGGCAGATCGATGGATTTTGCAGGCCAAACATTGGAATTTCTGCGCAAGGGGAAGTTTGCGCCAAAGAACTTTCAGTAAGTAAACTTATCTAACTCATTTATCTTTGCTAGGGAAAGTAAGTAACTGCTATACGCATTTATCAATATATTGTTGTAAAAGGAAATATTTTCTTTAGGCTTTTGTACATGATTCATCACTTCAACATGTACATTTAATTCATAAATAAGAGAGTTTCCAGTTCACATCAAAAAGATACTAAACTCACCGATGGGTTTATACTGAAGCAATTATTTTTAGGTCAGATTGATGTCACCCATAAACTAAAAAGACAAGCTTCTATTTCTATAAGGTGGCATTCACTGCTCTCAGAATGATGGCATGCTTCAAATTCTTTGTAAGAAATTATACAATTAAATTAGTAATCTAATTTTCTTGAAGGACGTAGGAGTGGAGAAAATCCTAGAGTCTTACCAAGTATCAGAAGATGCATATCTAGGTATCACAAATATGTAGAAAATCCTGGAGTCTTACCAATCTTCTGATTCTAGGTTCAATATACTGGTCCAATTTTACTGAACTAAAATTTACTTGCATTTGTTGAAAATTCCTATTCTTTGTTTTCATTAATTACCTTATCAGGAAAATTAGTTGTTTTGGTTCTCTTTTAATCCCGTTAGCACATATTCTTCTGATTCTATGTTGCAGAAAGCATTTTTCATTGTGAGCAGTATTGCGTTTGGATTTTGGACAACTTAATTGCCTTAGGAAGAGGGCCTGTCGTGGATCTTTTGGCCGGTTCTGCAGCTGGAGGAATAGCAGTTCTATGTACTTATCCACTGTATTTGGCTCATACTAAACTTGCATATCAGGTATTGTTCCTATGTTTTTATTTGGTTTCTGAAAATTGCTAGTTGATTCAAGAATTCTTGTTGCATTTTCTTTTTTCTTTTTTCTTTTTTTTTGGTAGTTTTCTTGTTGCATATTCTACCTTAATAATCTAGTGAAGTTAAATTGAAGCACTTCTCCATCCTCATTTCCCTCTTAATCTCTTACTACAAGAAAAAATGCATACATACAAAAGAAAAAAGAGAGAGAAAAGATTAATTAGAAATCTTGAAACATGAAGTGCATAGCAATTTTTGCTATTTTTCTTTTGCTTCTTGTAGGAATTGAGGTATCAATGGCAGTGACTTGCAATCCCCTTCAGCTGAGCCCTTGTGCAAAAGCCATTACTTTAGCTTCAAAACCTCCTGTTGTATGTTGCACCAAGATAAAAGAACAGAGGCCATGCTTATGCAACTACATGAAGAACCGTAATCTCCAGAAGTTCATCAACTCCCCGAATGCCCGGAAAGTTGCCAACACTTGTGGAACTCCATTCCCTAGGTGTTAAAGGCTGCCCTTTTTAAAGATCAAAATCTATCTATATATAATATATATTGATTGTGGTAGTATCTCTGTAGCTATTGATGTACGATCTTTCCTTTTCTTGTCCCACTTTACCTATGTTCCAAGTACTGCTACTAGTGGGATGATACTAGTAAAAAAAGTGAGTAATGTGTCTTCTTGTCATAATAGTTCTTATGAGAATGATCTCTACCTTGGCACTTCTTGTAGTGCTTTGTACTATGTTTTTAGCTTTGCTTATTATGGTAATGAAGATTTGAATAATCTCTAATCATTGGCTTTCTTTCTTCAGTTAAAATTTTCATAGAGAAATTCTAGTTACTAGTTAAGGATAGAATATGATCTGAAATATAAGATCAACTCATGTTGATAGATAGAAGACTCAGAAATCTTTTCTACAAATGAATGGCATTGTTCAACCTAAAAGAAACTTCATATAATATTGATTTTTTCACAAGAATATCAATGGCACAAGAAGTTGAGACTGTTTTAGGATTTCCCTCTGCTGAATTTTGCAAGATGTTTGAGGCCAGAAAGTTTAAATTAACCTGCAAGTTCATTACTGGTTTGTTCAATCAGATATCTAAGAGAGAGAAGCTTCAATCTTGCTGTTCATCTATTTCCCATTCATCACCACAATTTAAGGAAATGTGTTGTATCAAAATGATTTGAGGGGAGGAGGGTGAGGTGAACAAAAATGCTACTTTACCAGCAGAAAGGAAAAAAAAAAAAAAAAACAACCAAGAATTCAGAAAGACAAGTACAACAGAAAACCAAGAAGAATTTGAGGGCGTAAATGGTCATAATACTCCAAAACCAACTTCCTTTTCATCAGAATTATATAAGTATATTATATAGGTACATGATAGCTCAATAAGTATCTCTCAAACAATTACCAATTCCACTCAATAGAGACATGAAATCTATTACTTCTATTATAGTAACATAAAACCATGTAATTGGATGAGGTCATTTCAGATAACATTCCAGGATCAGTTCTTCTCGAACTCGTTGTGCTTTAGCTGCTACTGATTTTCCATGTAATTGGATGAGGTCATTCCAAGCCCTTCATCCTCATGCTATTCCCACCCAACTGTATCTGCCCTGGCATGAGCCCAGTAGTAGTAAATCGATCCTATCATCGACAACAAAGTCACTGCAGCCCAAGCAGCAAAGACACCCTTGAGGAGTGTTGCACATGACAGGTGTGCACCACCAAATACTCCTCGATATTTAGTATGGTAAACAAGAAAAACAATATTAAACAGCACATATTAGTATTTCACCGTGCATACAATGGCAAAAACTGATGTTAGTTCTGATGGGAACCAAATATATACGAGTTCCATGCTTTTGGAGGTGGTTAAAAATTTCGTTACCGAAATAACACCAGATAACATAGTTGATCCCCAACCCAATTACCTAATAAGAAGTGCTTAAATTTAACTTCACCAGATTATTAAAGTAGAATATGCAACAAGAAAATTACCAAAAAAAAAATAATAATAATAATATGCAAGAAGAATTCTTGAATCAACTAGCAATTTTCAAAAACCAAATCAAAACATAGGAACAATATAGAGAGCCAGGGCAAAATTTCCTAACCTACTCAGGGCTTGAGAGAATCCCTGTCACGACCCGGACCCGCGAGAGAGCCTGTGCCGCGACTATGGCCTGGCGGTACCCACAGTCAACTACTTGGCACTCGTCCTCGCTGTACCAAAAGGGATATCCCGAGTTGACAATGACTACCTAGGCCCACACTTATATTCCATGACATATCCACATATATTTTCAATGTGGGACGGGGTATCACATTCACCCCCCCTTAAGGCCCAGCGTCCCCGCTAAGGCCCAATATAATTAGTCTAAACTCAAGATCAACCAGTGGACGTCCGGGATTCTAGAGGTGGCTCCCACAGTACATATGGTGTAGCACTTAGTTCCCATAGTCCGGGCTGGTTACCCGCCCTGATACCAACTGTCACAACCAGGTCCCGCGAGCGAGCCCGTGCCGCGACTATGGGCCTGGCGGTACCCACGGTCAACTACTTGGCACTCGTCCTCACTATACCAAAAGGGATATCCCAAGTTGACAATGACTACCTAGGTCCACACTTATATTCCATGACATATCCACATATATTTCCAATGTGGGACGGGGTATCACAACCCCAAGTGCAACAAAAGTTGCCCACTCTTATAGTAGCAAAAATGGCAGATCAAAAATAGCTAGCAAAAGGGAAAAAGATGGTAACTTCACAGTCAATTACCAAGAAAAGATGAAGAAGAAAACTGCATAGGTAGTAGACCTCCCACCCATCATCCTTTTACCGAAGCACAAACACTTGGTAAAGCCGTTAACCACAGTCTGGCTAATCAACAGCAACCCAAACGCCGACAACCCATACACCGTTGAAGCATCCGAATCATACACCTAGGGAATGGAGTTCCACAAGTGTTGGCAACTTTCAGGGCATTCGGGGAGTTGATGAACTTCTGGAGATTACGGTTCTTCATGTAGTTGCATAAGCATGGCCTCTGTTCTTTTATCTTGGTGCAGCATATAGCAGGAGGTTTTGAAGCTGAAGTAATGGCTTGTGCACAAGGGCTCAGCTGAAGGGGATTGCAAGTCACTATCATTGATACCTCAATCCTGCAAGAAGCAAAAGAAAAATAGCAAAAATTGCTATGCCACTGATCTGCCACTCATTAGTAACTAAAACGAATAATTAAAAGTGCCGCTTCTTGAAGGGTAGAAGGGCAAAAGAATGCCAAAAAAAAAACCTAAATGTTGAAGGCAACCCATCAAAGTTTGAGACTTTGAAGGCAATTCTTGAAGTTGTTATGCTTAAATATTGCAAATGCCAACAAAATAAAAAATGTTTTTCCTGTATCAAAACAAAGCCACCGGCGTTTTCTTCTTCCTTCAGCCAAAAACGAACCCTTCCCGCTGTAATTTTCCCCTTTTCGGTTTTTACACTTTATCACTAGGTAATTATTTTTTTTTTTTAGTTCATGAACAATGGGCGGACGATATTACCCTTGAAATTTCATCACGTGGCCGGCACATGATGAAATTTGGCCGAAAATTTCAAAATTTTCGCCGGAAGGATTTAATTGACAGGTCGTAAAAAGTTATAGGACTTAGCAGGTCAAAAAAATAGATTGCAGACGTATGTTAATTATTGGAAATAGATAAGGGACTAAACCGGCCAATTTTTCCAATTATTTTTTTTGTTATACTATTCGGTATTTAACTAATTCAAATTCAAACTAAATTGTGTCACAATGTCTAACACTTATTTGACGAAATACATGATAATAAGTGTGAACTCATAATCTTGTACAACATTCACAAGGTATTGATTCACTTACGTTAAATCAAAGGCTTGGCTTGTTTCGTTTCATTTCCATATGTACTTTTTCTTGAAAATCCTTTGAATTTTTATTCATGTCAACTTTAACTCTACTCACAATTACTCGGTCGATAGCTATTTTATAGTATAATTGTCTAATTTAATTGTTTTTAATATTTTTTTTTTAATTTGTCTTTTTTTTTTCCTCTTAACAAATTGGTCTTTTATATAAATTTTAATTGCCTAAATTAATTCTTTCGTTCAATAATTAATAAATTATAACTAAAGTATATTATACAAGTTGAGTACATAATTGTTATTCAGGGATAAAATATCATTTTCATTTCAATTTTGTTCAATTTCAGGTTATTTAATATTTGAAAAATGTTACTTTAAATAACAAAATTTTAAAATTTATAAAGAATCATATCTACTTTAATAAATTTAGGCATTTTAATAATTTATTACTTATTTTCAATGTTTACGTGCATGATACATATAAAAATTTTAATCGAAATTTATTAATTATTGATTGGAATGATTGATTTTAAAAATAAAATAAAATAAAATTAGAAAAGGAAATAATTTATTTTAAAAAATAAAATTAAAATCACAATTATTTATCTTATATATAAATTATACATTTAATCATGCATATAATCTATGAAAATCCATCACTCCACCCAAAATTGAAGTCAAAAATTGTTATTAAAATTATTTATAATTTTTATTTTTTAAAAGGTTGTACATATTAATTTAATTAAAACCAATGATATTAATTTTGTAATTCAATTAGGATAAAATATATAGGAAAATTTCTCATTTTTGTCCTATAACTATTTTTGTTTTTTGAATTTGGTCAGAAATATTAAAAAATTTAGAACTTGGTCATAAAACTATTTTCGTTTTCTAAACTTGGTCCTTCCAACCAAATTTGTAGGATTTTTTTATCGTTTAAGTAACGTGAAAAATACATACTTAGTCATATAAGGACATTTTATGACAAAATATTGAGTATTATGTTTTTCTTATTATTTTTCACTTGACTTAAACGATCAAAAAATATAAAAAATTTAGTCAGAATGACTAAGTTAATAAAACAAAAATAATTGTAGGATTAAGTTCTTAATTTTTTAAGATTTAAAACTAAATTTATAAAAAAAAAAAAAATAGTTATAGGGCCATATTCTTATATTTTTTACATTTATGATTAAATTTAAAAAATAGAAATAATTATAAAAAAAAAATAGAGAATTTTTAAAATATATATTTTAATTTTATTAATATCTAATATTAAAACAGAATAATGTCTTCTCACATTTTCATAATGCGAGGATTTAAAAATAAAAAATAAAAAAATAAATAATAGCATGCCAAGGGTGACTTTTTTTGGGAAGTGGTGGACCCCGCTTCTGTCAAACTGTCATTTCCATGTCGTTATGGCTTTGACTAATTTGTCTTTTTTTTTTTTTTTTTTTTTGATGAATGACTAATTTGTCTTTACTAGCTGGTGCAATCACCTCCATTAAGCATAATTGATTATTAATATATATATATGTATATATATTTTGAGTTGATATTTCACATCTTTCCGGTCCAGATTAAATCATTGGAGGAAGCCTAACAGTGCAAGTATACTTGTACCTGCGAATATATCTCGAATTATAAAACACTCGGATGAAGTTCAAACCCTTAACTTTTTGACAAGTCAGAAAATAAGAAAGAGACTCTTAAACCAATAAATTAGGAGAGGAACTTCAATATATATATATATATACCCTTCAAAACATATATATATGTTTTGTGTATATATATATATATATATCTATGTATATTTAGGTTATATTTGTGGGTAGTAACTTGTTTTGTGAGTTTAATATTTACGTTAATCTTGAATTTAACCAATTTATAATTAAGTTATACTTAACAATATAGGAGCTCATAGAATATTTTCTAACATATTATTTAGGATATTAATAAAAATAATATATGTATAATTTTAATAAATTTTTAAAACTAATATTATTGTCTTTGGTCAAATTAATATTTATAATTTAAAAAAAAAAATCAATTGAGTTAAAAAAATATATTAAAATGATTTTAATTATTTAAAGTAAAATATACTTTAGATATATTCATAACATTTTCAATTAACAAGTACGGGTATATCCGCACTATTAGGCCTCCCTAGATGGATTGGTCTGAACCGGAAAGGCCTAAGATACCACCTTAAAAAAAATAATATTTTCAATAAAATAATAAATTTTAATTTTAAAATTAATTAAATTAATACATATTTTATTTTTATTAATATTTTAAATAATATTTAGAGAATGTATTGGAAAATTCGTCCCATATTAAAAAAGGAGACTTATTATTATTATTATTATTATTTATAAGCTTTTGGTGTTGTTCAAATAATATTTTTTTTCTGTCTTAAAAAAATGTTTTAAAATTTTATCTATACATTTTTATGAGATTAAAAAAAAATCATAAAATAAATAAAGTTTATTGGGTCATAATTATTATATTTTTGTAGAGTTATCTCCTATCAAATTTTTTTTTTTCTTAGACAATATTGACAAACCAAAAATTCAATAGCTTTTTCTCTCTTATGAAGAAAGCTACCCTATAACTTCACTTTTTTTTTTTTGTCACTTTTTCAATTGACTAATTTTTGGTATCTAAGCAGGCTCATCGCGATGGGAAGGTATATATCTTTCAACCATACCATACTTGATTAATCCGTTGGTCGTCTCGGATAGTACATCTGACAATAATTGGTGAGACTCCCAACTAAGGTAAGTGCATACGTTTGAATTCGAACTCGAATCCTTCACTTAAGCAGAGTGAAGTTGTGGACCACTTCAACCAACCCCAAGTTGGTAACTTCTCTTTAAACATACTCAAAAATTAGTCACCTAATTAAAAATAGACATGAGATAATGTGTTTTATTTATTTATTTAAAAATTTTGAAGTATTTTTACTCTTAACATATATCGAATTAATGATATTTTGAATCATAATTGAAATTATTATTAACTAAATTACTGTTTCTTAAAAAGATAATATGATGTTAGAATATATGAAGTTAAGATTTTTTTTTTTTTTTAAAAAAAAAAAAGGCAAAAAGAGGAGACGGCTATTTTTAAGAAAATTCGACCCCAAATAAAATAAATAAATTTAAGAAAAGAGACTGCCAACTCATGCACCGGGAGAGAGAGATAGAGAAACGGTTAAAAAATGGGTCCGGATGTCGCCAGTAAGGTCCCTATCACCGCACTCAAAGCTTGAAGGGAAAGAAGGAGAGAGTATTAACACATTGACCAAGGAAAGAATCACGACTTGAGGCAAAAGAAGATTGCCCGCCTGCCACGCCTGACATTGTCGTGCGGCACGCCCCTCCCCCGCTGTTATATGTATATATAATTTAATTATATTATATTACCAACTAATTTAGGAGTCACATTTAATTCGATATAAAAATTTAATCTGAACACGAAATTAGCGAGTTAAAGGTTAAAGATAAATAAATTTATGTTCAAGTAAATTAATTAGTTTAATAATTCTCGTGTTCTAATTGTAAATAAGTTAAATTAGCATAAACAGTTTTCAACACATAACTCGTTTAAATAATTAATTTTATTATTATTATTTTTAATTATATATTTTAATTTATTATTAAATGATTTAATAATTTTTATTATTTTAAAAAGTTTAAATTCTATATATAATTAAATTACATAATATTAATATTTTTATAAGTTAAATAATTAAATAATCGAGTTAATTGGTTGATATCGTGTACTTGTATTGACGAGTTAATGCGTTTTGAATCATATACATGTTATAATTGAATTGGTGACTTGACACGATTAATTTTCGTGTCATGTTTGGGTTCAACTTTTTCGTATTATTTCGGCTCAACCTGACACAATTGCTACCCATAAACTAAGCTATATATTATGAAGGAAAATTGGCCGGTTTAGTCCTCTAACTATTTTTATTAATTAACATAAGTCCACAATATTTTTTTTTTAACCTCTTAAGTCCTACATTTTTTTACGAGCAGCCAAGTCCTTTAAGCCAAAATTCATGATGATTTTTTAAGGACAAAATCGTCCTCTTGAGTATTATAAAGCTGTGAACTTAGACTTAACAGGCTGCTCGTAAAAAACTATAGGATTTAAAAGGTTAAGAAAGATTATAGATTTATGTTAATTAATGAAAATAGTTAGAGGACTAAACTGACCAATTTTCCATATTATGAATTTAT
>JAXGGT010000172.1:725780-736466 GCA_035583425.1 Marsdenia floribunda | reverse complement strand
GAACATCCACGGATTGATCTTGGACTTAAACCAATTTTGTTGGACCCTAACAGAAATGTTGAGCCTTAAGGGGTGAATATAATACCCTATCTCACATCATAAGTTTACATAGATATTTCATGAAATATAAAGATGGGACTAAGTACTCATTGTCAACTCGAGATATCTATTTTGGCGCAACGAAGATAGTGTCCAATAATTGACCATGGGTCCTGTCAAATCCCTAGTCCTATTGCAAGCTCACGGGCCCTAGTCATGACAATAAATATCAAATATTATATGTACAATTCTATAATAATATTTGAGTATAAATAAGATTGAAGTTTAGATATAGAAAAATTAGATTTGAATCCCACATCACATTCAGATATTTTAAACTCATTAAAAGACCTAATTGAAGATAATTATTAAGTGTATTATCTGAGAGTCCAAAATGACTATTGGATACAGAAAGGAGTAATACACTTTTTTTTTTTTTTTTTTTTTGATAATTAAAAAGTGTATTATCCTAAACATGTGTAAAACGTTGTGTTAGAATGCCGTCAAAAGTAAATTGGTGGTAGGTCACCATTGTTACTATGTCTTAAAGAAAATAATATATCTTTGTGTGTCTTGTCCGAAGACTTCAGAGCTTCATTAATGCAAAGCTATGTCGGACTAAATTTCTTTATACAAGTGAATTCTCTCTCTCTCTTTTATATATATATATAAACAAATTAAGCTTCTAATTATTTAAATCAATGCATTAAAAGTTAAAATAAATAATAAATAATAATAACTATAGGACCTTTGGTTTAGTGGTATAATTCTAGCTTTGAAGGTAAGAAATACCGAGTTCAATCTCAAATATATTCAATATTATTAAAAAATAATAATAATAAATAAATAAATAAATAAACATTCGGCTGATTTATTTTATATTATTCAAAAAAAAAATTTAAAAAAATTATTATAGAAGACAAAAATATACATTATCGAATAAGGACTTCTTATTTATTGGCGTCCACAGCATCAACACATGAAATTAAAGCCGTTCCACTTTCTTCTTACACTTGGTTGGTGCAAAATAATATTACTAATTATTATTGCCAAAAGTTTTATCGTACCACATATTAAATTATTATTATTATTATTTTGTTGTGTTTGAAATCCGCAATTGGAGTCCGCCACAACAATACTCCTATAAATCACGCTTACGCTGCATGTTCACTTTCAACTCTCTCAACACAGTAGTATTAGTACCCCTGAAGAACATCGTCATTATCATCATCAATCCCTGAGGTAATTGTTGTTCAGAAATCAGGTACGTTATCATTGCGAATATATATTATATATATATATATATATTTTTTTTTTCATCGTATATATTTGTTTGGGTACTGAACTGAAGAAGCAAGAAGTAATTAATAACGTTGTTATATCGATCGAGCAGCTTCTTCTCCGGTAAGAATTAAGGATGATCAACTGGTTTTGGAGTTTAATGTTCCAAAACTTTATTCTGCCGGCGGCATTCGTATGTAAGAAATCATGGAGACGGCTTCAGGCATTGATCATGAGGTACGAGATGGAAGGCGTTGATCTAAACTATATTATTCCTGAGAGTGTCTATCACAAGTTATACACATGAGTTATGTATATATATATGTGTGTGTGTGTAAAAGAAACAGCTGATGCTTTACTCGTGTAATAGTAGAGACAACCTTTGCACTATGGAAATGAAAATAATTTGAGTTTAACAATGGCTGTTTTACGTTTGTTAGTACTCCCACTGTTAAAAAAAAATGGGAAAAGAAAAAACTTCTAATTGTTTTTCGTCATTTAAAAAAAAAAAAAAAATTTACTTTTATTTATTTTATAATTGTTATTTAAGGATGTATTAATTTTTGTAAACTTTAAGAATTAAGGTATAATGTCAAATTAGAAATAGATTGGTGTTTAAACATAAGATATTTTTAGAAGAAATTTCGAAATAGACTATGATTATTTATTTATTTATGGAAGTCTTTTTAAGTTATCCTTGGATATATGATATGGTTGGTTTAAGATTTTTTTCTTCCTTTTTTTTTTTTTTCTTTTTTTGTTTTTTGTGGATCAGAAAATGTAAAAAATGAAATCAAATATAATTCTATAAATGTTGTATTCATATTGCCCATAATAATGAAGCATTCTGTTTAAGCAAATTACTCATAATTATAGGTTCAAATTATTTTCTCCTTCCCTTTTTTTTTTTTTTTAATAATACTAATCAAATTTATTCTTAAAAAGTTTATATAAAAATTTTCTATACTTAAAAACTATTAATGTTTATGTATAAAAATAAAAAAAAATAAAAAAAAACTCATAATTCATGGAACATGATTGTAAACAATTCTGTTTTAGCAATCCTATTGATAACATCAACATCTTACCCTTGGTTAACCAAAAATGCTGCAATGTGTACTGCAAATGAAAATCGAAAAAAGAAAAGAATGAGAGCATTTGTGGCATCTATGATCACAATTCAAAACAACTTTCAGATCCTAATCTGCAAAAGCACCCTTGGAGAGAGAAGTCATATGTGATAAAAATACTGCACCAACAAATAAGCCACAAAGCAACAGCTAGTTACCAGGGAAACTAATGATCTCACAACTCAAATGACTAATCATCATTCCTAAACTAGAGTGTCTGTAACTCAGACATTAAGCATTACTTCCACTGCCCTGCATATAGACAAGCAAGCTAGCTAGAGAAAGTCATATATGAAATGAAATACTACGCTGCTTGCAAAACATTTCCAAATATCAAAATCTGTACAAATATGATCCTATTTTCACAGGAAGACCAGAGAAACTAATGACTTGGACCAGTCCATGACTAAACATCATCATCATAGATTCGAGTGTATCAGTCAATTAACTAAACATACTTCCACTGGTGCCAAACAACACCATCCACAGAAAAAGCAGTATATGAATGAAGTACCAAATTCCTTTCGAGAATAAAATGAAGTACCAAAATGCTTTGGAAATACTTACAAATATCAATAAAAATGAAGTGTAACAATCTCACTGCATTCGCTGTCTGCGGGCATCAGTTCTCAATATACATACGGATTATCAATAAAAATTAATGAATGTAATAATCGAATAAACCAGTCAGACAGACAGACTACTACTGCTACTACTACAACTTAAGAGCAGCTATTGCTTCGGGTTTAAAATCAACCCTTAGTCCCAATACTCTTCTAACCTCAGCTGGAGTTAGTCTCCAGGTCATGGGTCCAGAGTTCTCACCCCAGAAATCTAGAATCTCAGAGACCTTCTCCAAGTTCAAGATGGTAGCCATCTGTGTGAGACGAGAAAATTTGTCCCTAACAGTCCTCTGGGTCATTGTAGAAAAATGGCTGACCAGAGCTCTAGCATCACGGTCAAGTTGAAGACCTCCAAGCTGACTGAATCTTTTTTGCATCATGATCACCTCAAGCCTTTTAACGATGAAATCAAGGACCAGGTGCACAAGTGTATCATAATTGTTCACTGTCATCAAAGGTTGAAGCCATGCCACATTGGTCTCAACAGAATGGAGGAGTCTTTGAACCCATGGATCATTGACCTCGTTGTCAGCATATTCAGCTTCAGATAGCTCATAACTGATGGTTGCAACATTATCTAGGACAGGTCGAATTCTCGGTGTTATTGTCGCTACAAGTTGATCCATCGCAACACTCAAGGCCCTCTTGAAAGTATTGCTCATTTCATTCAATTCAGATAAACAGGATTTCACTCTCTCCCGATCGCCTGGTGAAGTAAATACCTGATTGAACAGATGTAAAAACAATTAAGACAACACCCAGAAATTTGAAATATTCTTCAAGGGTAGAAAGGGAGAAGAGAAGAGAGGAGAGGATGAAAAAGCCAAATAAAGTGACCAGAATGAAAAATAGAATAACATAGATAATTGATCTAACATACAACCCTCGGAAGTAACATAGAAAACTTCATTTTGAAAAAAAACACTTCCCAATTTGTAGGAATGTTTTGAATCACATAGAAGGAATCTAAATTTATGCTGGAAAAATTGGAGCAACTAACCACCTTGGGCATCAAAGCAATTGCTTAATTAAATAGCACTTAGGAAAGATCAATTCCAGAAATTATACAGCCAAAAATAAGCTCTAAAATTTTTCTGTCACATTTCACAAACCATGCAGCAGAATGCAAAAGATTCTTCAACACTTTGTCCTTTATACAACACTACAAGAATGATACACATGCTTGGTTCATGAACTTAATTTCATGTATTACTTTACTGCACCATTAGCCACTATCATCATTTTGGAACAATTAAAGAGAAAATGTTTACTTTTTCTACAGAAAATCTATTATGTATTTTCTTTGCCCAAAAGAAGCAGGGCATACACTAAACTATATAGATAGAAAGGTGAAAGAAGAGAACTAGGAGCAAATTTTTGCACTAACCTCTGCACATTGCTCATCAATTTCATGTCTTAGTTTTAGAGCATACTCACTACTAACATCCATGTTGTTTAGAGCAGTGGCAATCTCAGTACCAGTCTTTTGAACAGCAGAACCACCCAAGAATAGCTTTGCTCCAAGGTTAGGTTCTCTCATCTTTTGCTGCAATGCGTCATTGTACTCACCACTCAACAAGCTCATGGCATTACTAAGAATTGCAATGACAGAGTTAATATTGGATGTCGAAATGGACCTACGACAACAATTCTGCAATACATAGAAAACATCATCCACCATAGACGTGGTAAGACTGTCAAGAACATGCTCATCAATCCTGATAGCTTTCCTGACATTTTCAACCATGAAAAAGCCTTCCAAAATCACATAATAACCCGTAATGTCTTGAACCACTCGACTGAAATTCCCACTTCTAAAAGCCTTGGTGGCCCGGGGACCCAATTCAGGATCTACAGAACTCAAACCCCGAATCTTTGACACCATATACTCTGTGTAATCCTCTCCCAGCAGTGTCAAGGACAAAATTTCTTCTAGATAGAGTTCAATCTCTCTAGGGTCTGGGCCTTCAGCCCCAACAGAAAGCAAATTACTCTTGTAAGAATTGATCTCAGATGTCAATTTGGCTAATTTTCTGTGTTCCATGTACTTGTTTATGATCATAGATCCCCTGGAGTCACACTCCTCTTGAAGTTCACAAATGGCATAAACAATGCCATCCTCTCCACATAAGTTCCTCAGAATTTCATCATTCCCTTCAATAGCCATAACAATATCTTTAAAAAGGTTGGTCAAGCATGCAACGAAGTTGAGTTGGGTAGGATTGGGGAGAGATTCATTCATTAGCTCCATTAACTGCTCAAACTCCATCCGCGATCTCATGGCAATGACCCTCCTCAAATAATTGACGTAGGCCTGGAGTCCCTCTTCCTCCAACCCAAGAGGTGGGTAGAGCTTGATGAAGCGGATTACAGAGTCATGGTTCTGATGGTCAATGGCAGCAGAGAGGCGCTTCCTAACGATGCCTTGGAGCTGTTTTTTGGAGGCCAAGAGCTGCTCCCGCTGATCAGAGGCAGAGTCCTTGAGCTTGGAGTCAATTTGGAGGAAAGTCTGGACATAGTTGGCAGCAGATTCAAAGTCTTCAGAAAGAAGGGCCTTCTGGACACCGTCAAGGCAGTGGGATCGCTGGACAATAGAATCAACGCGTAGGAGGGTATCTGAGACACGGGATTGGGCAAGATCAAGTTGGCGGACTTTGGCACTAACATGGTCAGCAAGCTGTGATGTGGAGCAGACATTGGAGAGCAAGTGGTTAGAATCGGCCTTGACAATGTGGAGAACATCAGCTGATTTTTGGAGGGCAGAGAGCTGTCGGTCAAGGTCAGAACGCTGGGAAAGGAGGGAATCAAGCTCCAGATCTAGGGAGCGTTGGTAGGCGATGCATTCATGGAGAAGCCGTGTCATGGCACCAACGTCAGTTAGCTTCCGCACCTGATCCAAGGCCTCAGGAGTTCCAAATATGACTGATGAAGAAGATGACGATGATGAATTAGTGATGGCCATAGTGTCTTCCATGGATGCCATATTTCTTCGATTAGAGTAGAGCTCTCTGCAGACAATTCAAGGTCCTCACAGGAAATACAGCCAAGAAGTAGGGACACGAGTAATGCAGCTACCAACCTACAAGAGAACAAAAGGATCTTTTTTCTCAAAATGGACCTTCCATGGAGATACTTCCTGTCATGGAAAATTCAACAAATTGTGTGTATAATCAACATAAATATGATACTTAATGAGGAGCAGTATTATTTTTACATCAATAGCTTAGAATTCTAAGCATAAATGATTGCTTGCTTTGGAGGATCAAGACATGACCATATAATAAACCGAGAAAGACTAGTGTGGATTGTGACTTGAGAATTATCAAGCACACAAATAACAATATTAGAAATGTTTAGAAGGTAAGAATGTGACAGTCTTTTTCTCTTTCTTTGTTTTTTTTTTTTTTTTTTTTAATATTAGGAAAAAAAACCTTGTGTAGATTCAATCATCAAATTATTGAACCTTGCTCACGGGTAAAAAATCAATAGTAAATACTGAAAATGTTCTTCAAAAAAAAAATTGGGATTCTCTTTTATGGAATGAGAATAATTTGGAAGGGGTAGGCGTATGGGTAGTAGGGCTGGGGTTCCACATCCAGAGTAGTCTTCAAGGAAAAAAACAAAAAAAAAAATATTGGGATTCTCTTTTATGGAATGAGAATAATTTGGCATGGGTAGGGGTATGGGTTGTAGGGCTGGGGTTCCACATCCAGAGTAGTCAAACAGTTGGTTGACTTTTAAAACATGATGTAGGAAGAAGATCGTTCTACAACTGTTTCTTTACCTTTCTCCTATTTCAAATATTGAAAATGGTCTGTTCTCGGGATTGCTGTATGACCAGCAGAATAACCTTCACAGTAAAATCTGCCTCTTTTTTTTTTTTGTTGGGGGGGGCATAAAAGACAAATAAGAAATGTAGATGAAATATTATGATCAAATGACTAAAATGATAGTACTTAATTTAATTAAAATATTAAAATATCGAATAAGATATCTATATATATTAAGAGATTACTTCACGAATGTCACCTTCAAGTAATCAATAATACCATACATAGTGTAGTTAGGATTCCATTATTGAAAAGTAGTAAAAGTTAGTGGACAAGTTATTCACGTCACATTTTTTCTTCTTTTTTCTTTTTTTTCATTCCATTAAAAAGAAAAAGGAAATTAATATCTCTATTCCAATCATATCAATTATTTTTATTTTTTATTCTAAAATATTTATCACTTTCTTAATATAGAAATGCAGAATTGCAGATAAGGGAAATATATAAAAGATATGAAAAACAATGTGATAGTTTTCTACAATCTCAAATTCAAATGATAAGTGAAAACACCAATGACAATCACCAGAAAGATGAACCAAACTCCATAATAGCCATTATCCTCATCCTATTACTCAATCTATAACAATAAGGTATCTAGAACTTATTAATTTCTAGATGTTATTCTAATGTCAACATTACAAACTAAATAAAAAATCAATAAGACACAAAAGACACCAAGTGCAAAACAGAAAGAGCAGCATCCTTCCCCTAAAAATTTCGGAAAGTACTTTAGGAACACAATTCCATGAAAGGTACACATAGATAATTGAGAAAATCCTCTTTTCACTGATACCCATTATCATAAGCAAATTTAACAATATCACAATTCAAATTAACAAGATTAGGAAGAAATTCCAAAAAATCAAAAATCAAACAACAATAATTTACCAATAGACTACAATAAAGCTCACACATCAACAAGATTAAAATCTTAAACAAAACTAGTAACAAGGGATCTCACCGAATATATTGTTTGTTTGGTCACGAATCAAGATAAGCAACTGGGGGAAGAAATTAGGGTAAGGGAAAGATGCACGCACATAGAAGAAAGAAATTGGGGGTGAGGAGAAAGCAACAAGGGTGGGTGAGACAGAAACCCGGAGAGGGAGAGTGGAAGGAAAGGGGTTTCTTCCCATTGGTTCTTTTGTGTTGAATGAGTTAGATATGGAGGGTGGGTTGAATCAGCTAAAAGGAAAAAAATAAATTAAATAAAATAAAATAAGCGCATATGGCGGAAGGATGACTATTGCAGTTAAAAGGGAAAGGGAGAGAACTAGATACAGTACAATAAATAATAAGTGATTTTTTTTTTTTTAATTATTATTTGGTAAAGTTTAGGCTCAATACTTTTTTAAAAAATTATATATATTTTTTTTGGCCAAATATTTTCTGTCAAAAATGTGTCATCAATAAACATAAAATACTTGTGTATTAATGTAACATTAAATATAATAGAAGACGATGTTTTAATAGAAAATGAAATAAAATAATATATATAGTTAATTTTGTATATATAAAAAAATTTCAATATATTTTCTCAAAATAATTGTTCAATTTAGTTCTTAAATAATCTTTTATTATCAGAGTTCTAAATTTTTTTTTTAACAAGCTAATCTCTTTCTTGCATTAGACGAGAAGAAAGGGAGGGCATAAAAGAGAATTTACCTTAGCAGCAAAACCTAATAGAAATGCTGAGAGGGGGCAAAAAGCTTTCACCTAATAAAGCAAAAGAAAAATTTTCAAAAATGAATTCCTTATTGAAAATTGGGAAAACAAACAAAGGGATAAAGCCAAGTGTTTAAGAATAAAAACAGTAAAAGACACACAAGCATGGAAGCTATTTTGCCTTTGATTTCGTTATTTGTTAAACAATTCGTGTATATATATATTTAGGGTGTGTTTGGACTAGTTTTAATTTTGAGTTGAGTGAGTTATTTTCAAAATAAGTTGGGTCTTTTTGTTTGGACAAGAAATGAATTTTTTCTTTTTTTTCTCTCAACTTGCAATCAACTTGCAACCAAAGCGCCCCACACATTCTAATCTCTCTTTCAAGAATAGATCCCATACTAATTTTTTCACCCCCTTTTACTAGACAACTTTTTCACCCTCAAAACGTAACTTCTCATTTTCCGCAATAAAATTCACTTAACTTAAAATAAACTCACTCAACTCAAAATAAAAGCTAGTCCAAACACAACCGTAGACTTTCTATATTCAATATTCAATAGCCACTTTAAAACCCAACTAATTTAGAATTGAATCGCATTGACCCGTTTTGGAAGAGGCTCTCCCAACACCTAATTCTCTATTCATAAAGTTCGCACTCTATACCTTAGTTAAAGGAAATTAAACTCCTTTTACTTGAATCATCGGATTGTTGGCATGTATATATATATACTAGGTAGACATTCTACCCCAAGCCCAAATAATCTATATTATATAACCTTTTTGTATTTATTTTAATTTTAGAAATAAAGGGAATAGATAATATATACATATATGCATGATGTAAATGTAATTGATGTATATTATAAATTATATGATATATTTACTTTATTAAGTATATTGTAAATTTATACATATAAAAATTAATGTTAAAAGTCCTTCGTGGCCTCTTGCATTCTGATGGTCACTTTCATTGCCAAGTTTTGTTATTCCAAATTAAAATAATAATAAGAAGAAGAAGAGAGGCAACTAAAAGAATTCAAGCTTAGAGGGATGCATCAAGAAGAAGCATTTCAAAGGAAAGAAGTGATGTTGGAATTTTCCTTTGCAATATTGTGCACACATGTTTCTCTATATAAATTCTTAAAGATCTTTTATTAGACCTTCAGCTCCAACTTAATTTTCAACCAAAGGATTTACTCAATTATCCATCTTAAAGCATGGTCATTCATCTCCAAGTACAATTGCGTAGAACAACATCAATTAACAACTTAAAAAATGCCAAAAACAAGAAGAACAAGAAAAACACCTTTAAAACCGGTAACCTTAGCCTCATAATTCACATAATGGAAACAATTCCTCATTTTTATTTTAACTGCTATTGCAAATTTGAAAAGCCAGTTGATAACATTGTGCATAACGTGGAACAACTATAATTCACAAGCAGAACACTCAGACCTTGATATTATCATTACCAACCAAGTCCCTTAGCAGCTTAAAATGGCTTCTAGATATCAAATTTTGAAATACGTCCAAAAATCAGAAAACATAAATGGCACATTTAACGTAAACTGAGAAATCATTACTCCAATTTAATTTCCCAACTCGTGCAAAGCAACTACAGCCTACAGGTACCACATCTAACATCCATATAGATAGAAGAAATAGCCGACTTATAACTAATAAGAAAGGAGTTAGGGTCAAATAAGACAAAACCAAATAAGATCGGGGTAGGAAGACAAAACATCAGAAAAGAATAACCAAAATCATAAATTTTATAAACCATGCAATTGAAAAAAAGAATTCTTTCCAGAAGGTTAATGTGTAAAATCTTATATATATATATATATATATAAAGGCAGGAAGAAAAGAATTGATTAAACTCACCCAGTTATAGATTCCCAAGAAAATCTGCAAGGGGTTTCTATTCTTGGAGATTCCAGTAAGGCGAAGGCTATGAACAAGAGATGGAAATGAAGAGGGACAGGATGAAGGAGCTGCTATAAGAGGTGAAATCGAGGAGCTTCTTTACAGTGAAGTCTGGTTCGACCCCCTTTTTTCTAATAGTGTTGAGAAAAGAAAAAGAAAATTTTCATAGTTTTAGTACTCAGAATTTCT
>JAXGGT010000172.1:706847-723111 GCA_035583425.1 Marsdenia floribunda | reverse complement strand
AATATTTATCACCTTGAATTATGTCCAAAAATATAGAGATTCCATTTCAACATTAGCTAATAATGACATAATAACTAAATTACCTTGAGAATAAGTAGTAGATGAAATTGTTTGGATTGAAAAATCTTTAAGTTTTCCAATAAGTGTCCATTTTTTCAATATATATATATATACTTTTTTTTGCATCATATTGAACTAGAATGGCATAACTAGTCATGATAAATAGTAAAAAATTTTAAATCAATAAACTTCTAATTTATATTGGCATTATTTATGGTTAATTTTTTTTCTTTACGTAATATCTTAATCGCTTTTTTGAAACATTCAATTAATTTTTTATTACCAAAATTTGTAGTAGCATATTAAAGTAGCCTTCTAGTAATAATAAAATATGAATAACTTAAATATTTAAATAAAATTTTACAAAATATCAGCGTAATAAAAGCTATACATATATCATATTAAAATACTAAATAAATAATAAAGATAAATATACTACAATAATTTTTAAAAATAAAACTATCATATTGCATTATTAAATAAATATAATGTAATAACAAAACATATCAGAGCATATTCTAATTCTTTTTTTTTATAATAAAAAACGTTAGCTGAAATTTTCTTCACGAATCAAATTTTGTGAAGAAAAATTTACTTCAGTATTTTTGACTTACTTTCTAAAAGATTCTCAATAAGGATCAACTTGATGTTTTATTGTACTACAAGTACAAGAGCAATTGTCTTTCTTTTTCTTTCTCCACTTATGCCTTCTTAAAACAAATTTAAGTTTCCTCTTTCTTATTCTACTATTGGTAGTAAAACATATACATATCTATTATTAGAATACTTATTACTTCGTATGGTAAGCAATTAAAACACTACCACTTCTAGTGGTAAGGCATACATATCATTAATTAAAATATTAGATAGATAAAAATGATAAACATAATTATATTAAAATATTAAATAGATAATATACGGTAAACATACAAAAAATAATAAAATCACGAAAATAAAAATAAACATATTTTTTAATGGTTGTTGTTCTCTTCTCACTTCTTATGGTTATTAATATTATGACATTTAACCTTTATTGCAATATTTGTGATATAATGGTTAAATTTATTTTAACTATATAAATATATCCATATCAACTACCATGATCATGAACACGAACAAAAAAATGAACACGGCCTCTTCTTGGTCATGAATTATGATAACATTCACTTTTGATAATGAAGTAGAACTTATTAGTCAAATTTCATAATTTTTCATTAACAATTATTTTGTTCAGTAATAAGAAGATAAGAAATTATATCCACATGTTTCATAAAATCTTTGCCACATATAATTTTGTTGTAAGACAATATTTGAAATATGAAAAATGTATAATATTTTCTCTAACATATCATTTGTTATGTTGTTCCCCACATAACATTAATTTTACTTGCGAGATCAGTTTAAACCTTTAAAATTTAATATCTTATTTATGTGCATTGAATAATGCCTTAACTTTGGAGAGAACGACCATCTTCAAGTGGTTGAATATTTCTTACAAATATTTTTTGACCATCTTTTGGTAGTCGAAACATCTTTCGACCATGTTCTGGAAGTCAAATCTTTCTTATTACTATCTTTTGGTGGTTGAATCTTACTTTTAAATTTTCTCACAAAATGAGTATGTCTTTTATATCCCATCATTAAATTATTATTTGGGATGATAGTGTCTATCAAAACTATCGTAGCTAGATGCACCTTGGCATCTAATGTTCATGACATATAATTTCTTTTGGTAACTTGAAGAGCCACAAATTTACTATAAGAGTAAGTAATTTAGTTCTTTATTCTTCATAAGTTAAACATCAAATTTCAAACCTGATATTAATGGTAGAGGCTCTCGTGGTGTGATAGAGGTTCATGAAAATACTACTATGTGATAGAGGTTCGTACAAAAACTATGAAAAAATAGAGGATGTCGTTGATAATTTTTTCTACGACTACTGAAAATAAATATCAAATAAAAAACAAATAGAGAGTAAATTTTTTCTTGTGCTATTCTATTATTGTACTTAACCAATCCCTTAATAAGGCACTCTATTTATATAAAGTCTTTAAAGATTAGGAGATGATGAAGTAAAAAAAAATTAAATTTACATGAAACTCTTTAATGTATATTCATAAAATTAAGGGTAAAATGTCTCCATGACACCTAAAGTTTTTCAAATTTTTGTTTTTGTACTTTAACTTTTTTTCGTCCCAAACTAGCACTCTAACTTTTTTTTTTGTACCAAAACAACACTTCTGTTAAATGAGAAATTCTGTTCAGTCATGTGCAGGTCACATGACTTTTTAAAGGGTAATTAAGTAAATGATGACTACTTCAAATTTTAATAGGTTTAATCATAATATGTAAAAAAATTTAGGGGCTATTTTTTAATTTCTTATAGGTTTTATTATTCTTCTTCTACCCAGTACTGACACTACTGCCGCCATCGTCGTCTCTACTGCTACTACCTCTATCATTGTTCTACTTGCTCTCCTTCACCTTTCCCTCTTCTGTGAATTCTTTTAGGGTTTTATTATTCTTCTTATTCTTTCTGCCATTAGTATCACCCCCGCCACCGCTACCTGCTACTATCATCACCATCGTTGTTTTTGCTGCTACTACCTCCATCATGTTCTTCATTTAAAAAAAAAAAAGACAATCCAATCTCTCTACCAGAAGGGTATCGAAGATGCTTCAACAGAAAGAATTCATCAAAAATTTGACTAATTCATAATTCATCAAATTCTCTACAATCCTAGAACATAGAAAGCAACCTTGAAGAGTAAATAAACAAATAAAATATTGACCTATCAAAACCTAGAAAATTTTCCTTATTATTACAACTACTTTGTGATAAATAGAGCCAATAGTAATAAACTATTTATTTCAAGTAATTCTTGAGAAAACTGATGGAGGTAGTAGTAGAGGCGATGACGATGGGATGACGGTAGTAGTTAGCGGCGGTGACGGCAATGATGGTAGTAGTCAGTGACAATGGCAGCAATGCTAGCAGCGATCAGTGGTGGCAACGTGAATAGCAGTGGGCGGTGGCAACAGGTTTGAAAAGATGAAGAAGAAAAGAAGATGGAAAACCATAATAAAAAATAGAATAATACCCCTCAAATTTTCACTTATTATAATTAAATCCTATTAAAATTTTAAAAGTTCATTATTTACTAAAATGCCCTTAAAAAATCACGTGACTTGCACATGATTTTAACAGAATTACCATTTAACAGAAAAATATAACAGAAGTGTTATTTTGGTACAAAGAAAAAGTTGGAGTGCAAGTTTAGGACGAAAAAAAGTTTATGTGCAAAAATAGAAATCCGAAATGGTTCAGGTATTACTAAGATACTTTACACTAAAATTAAATATATTTCGAAAACTCTGCTTGTAAATATTAGAATTTTTTTTTTTTTTTTTTTTTGTTTGTTTCATCCTTTTTTTGAGATGGAGGAGGTATGCACGCAGTTTCACAAGAGCCTACCAAGTGGGATGAAGCTGAAGTGGCTGAGATAGGGTCACAAATTAAGTGAAGAGATAAGGCTCATACCATGAATTCAATATTCTGAGGAAATTCATATCTTTCGGCCTTTGCTATATATACTTGCACGTGTACTTTAGATTTGCATCCACTGTCGATCTACAATAAAGAAAGATCTTCAAAGATCTCAAAGACGACGATAAAAGCAACTTTGATTCCTCAATCTTGTAAGCCCAAAAATATGGCCATCAGAGTACTGTGTAGCCGGTGACTGTACACAAAATGCATATTCTTAGTGCAAGTTGATGAATTATGTGACAAAATATGTGTTGGTTTTTGACCCAGTTACGCATACTTTTGGTATTCTTTTACTTTATGGCTATGAAAGACGTGAGTGATCCACAATAACAAGGAGCGCGTGTCCCATGGACGTCCTCAATGCAAGGAATCGAAAGGAAACTTCTAATTATTTTCTCAAAGGATTTGGAGAGTTTTGTCTTCTATGATGAGTTGATTTATCTGAGTCCACACATAGTGGAAATCATTGAAGTTCAATCTAAAGTCGTCTATGTTAAAAGTATTTGGTTTATTTTTGTTGGGGGTCATGTGGTTTGACTCCCTGTTTTACATGCATGGGTATATTAATATGGAACATATGTCAATTCCAGAACCCGCAATAAGACATTTTAAAAAAAGTAGTGTCGTTTGAAGCATTGTCATCATCCATCACCAATTTCTTGTAGTAACCACCACTAATTTGAATAGAACAAGAATTGGAATAATGGGGATGCTTCTTTTTATACGTCTCTTTGGCCGGATAAATATATCAATTTTACATTACTTTCCCACAATAAATTTAATCATTATAAATAATTAATAAAAGTAACAAATTAATAATTAAAATGTATTCATATAAATATTAAGAAATATATAACCATATCATCTTTCTCTTTTTTTTCTTTTTTTTTTTGTTCTTTTCTTTCTAACCACATGATCGGAGCCAAACAAAACGTGCATTATTCTATTTTAAGGAATATGATTTACTAATATATAAAAATTCAATATTCTTTAATTAAATTCCAATAATATGTCACACTCTTTAAAAAAAAATTAAAAATTTTTCAATGTTATTTGAGTTAAAGAATATCATTTAGCTTTATATTTTTTATTAAAAAAATAATTAATGAATATTAATTAAAATCCTATTTCAGAAAAACATCAATTATAAATATACTTTAATTTTAGATATATAAGTGACAATTGAAAACAATTAATTAATTAATGGAGTTATTAGGTCAGAGGAATTATCATAATTGTTTAAGAATGATATGTTAAAGTGAACGCACTTTGATACGACTTCCCGTTTGGGAAACTATGTGTGCTAAATTGGAGAAGAACCAAATTTCCCCTATGCTTTTGGCCATCTTACTAAGCTCCATGTGAGATGTGGCAACTACCCAATTGCGCTTCTTTTCCTCTCCATTGCCACTTTGATTAGACCCCCAAGGTTTGACCTTATCTTTCTTCCACATCTATATATATCATGGTGTCCATAGTCCAATTCCCTCCATCCCATAAAACAATTCTCTTCACTTCATATATCTTATGAGAAAGAGGAGAATGGCTGCCATGACACTGGATCCAAGTTTGAGCCTTCAAGTCAACAAGGAACATCAGAAGCACAGGGTTCTTGTTGATGAAATTGATGGCCTTATTAGGGTGTATAAAGATGGCTACGTTGAAAGACACCAGAGTATCCCAAACGTCCATTGCGTGGTTACACCAGAGCCGGGTGTCACGTCGAGAGACGTTATCATAGACAAGTGCAACAATATTTGGGCTCGTTTCTACATCCCACAATTCCAGGGAAAGCTCCCTTTGATCGTATATTTTCATGGCGGTGGATTTTGTGTTGGTTCAGCTGCTTGGAGCTGCTACCACGAGTTTCTTGCAAGATTAGCAGCAAAATCAAATTGCGTGATCATGTCCGTTAACTATCGACTCGCCCCCGAAAACCCACTTCCGGCAGCATATGATGACGGTTTCAAGGCCTTATTGTGGATTAGAGAACACGCTCTCACCGGAGAAAATGAATGGTTCTCGAGTAAATGCAACCTTTCAAGCATCTTCTTCGCCGGAGACAGTGCCGGTGGAAACATAGCCTATAACATCGCCTGCCGGTTAGGATTGAAGAGAGGAAACGATGCCTTGAGCGTTAAGCCTCTTAATTTTAAAGGAACTATTCTGATACAACCATTCTTTGGAGGAGAACAAAGAACACATTCAGAAAAGTACATGGTACAACCACCACGGTCAGCACTAACATTAGCAGCCTCAGATACATATTGGAGACTATCATTACCAGCTGGTGCTAATCGTGACCATCCATATTGCAATCCGACCGGTAAAGCTTCCCCAAAATTGGAAGATCTAAACCTTTTCCCAACTTTGCTTTGCATTTCTGAAATGGATATTCTGAAAGATAGAAATTTGGAATTCCGTAGTGCTTTAGTTAGTGCTGGTAAGAAAGTGGAGTGTATGGTGTATAAAGGTGTTGGGCATTCATTTCAGATTCTGAATAAGTCTCAGATCTCTCAAGCACGGACTGAGGAATTAATCTGCCATATCAAGAATTTTATATGTGTATAACCACGAAAAATCTTTCCTTAATTGGACAAAAATTACATTAGCTTTTCAAAAGGTCGAAAAAGGAGAGGGGAAAAAAAAAAAAAAAAAGGAAAAATGTGTTTCTTTCTTTTTGTTTTGGGATATTCCATGTGAGGATTGGTTGGTATTTAGGCCAGTGAATTGCCATCAATATATGTGGGGGTGATGTACAAAAGTGATGTCTATTTCCTTTGATTTACTTTGTAAGAACAAAATATAATCAAAATTATATATATGTATATATCATGAAAATACTTGCTCTTCTACTTTTATTTTTTGTCAACTTTTTAACTAAGTTACTTTCAATTGCATGCTAAGAAAAATATAAAAATTTAAGTGACAAAAGAAAAAAATAGAAATTAAATTAAATGGAACATGAATTGAAAATTTACCTACATATGCTAAAACAATCTCTAATCACTATTACACAAACAAAATATGGATGTGGTTAGTTTATTCATCTAAAAATTTAAAAGTACTTTTCATCCTTTTTTTTTTTTTTTTTATTCCTAAACAAAGAAAATACTATTACTTCCTCACTTTTATTTTTAATTTAATTAATTAATTAATTTATTTATTTTTTACTTGTCATATTAAAAAAGTTGACTTTTATTGGAAATTTTTTTTATTCAATTCCCTAACTATTTACATTTTTTCGAGTTGGTTATACAATTTTAAATTTCATACAACTTGGTCCTTTATTTATTTTTAATTTTATAAATTGGTCATTTTGATCAAAATTGATCAATATCCGATCACTTTTTAGCATATAATTGACGAACCCATTGAACTAAAAATCTTTTTGTCATTTCAAGTTAAAAAGAAAGAGAAACAAAAAAAAAAACCGAATATGGAATAGAATATATTAAATGTATACCCGCCTCTTTATGATTTAGTTAACCCCTTTTCCCTTTCCGTTTGTAAAGATTTGAAGAGGGAAGCACCTAAAGTGACAAAAACACGCTTAACTTTAACGGGTGTCTTGAGCATACATTAAAAAGTGGTAAGATATTAGCCAATTTTGATTGGAAGGACCAATTTGTAAAATTAAAAATAGATAAAGGATCAATTTGTATAAAATTAAAGTTTTAGGACTAATATAGAAAAACGTAAACAGTTAAGGGACTATACAAGAGAATTTTTTTATTTTTTTATTATTTTTATTGGTTACATTTAAGAATTAAAGTGTATTTATTAATATTTTTTTTTCTTTCATATCTTTTTAATATTTTACAACTCATATTCTTTAATTATTCTTATTGGCAAAAAAAAAAAAAAAGAGTTAAAAAATACTTTAGTTGTTTTAATAAAAAGATAAGAAAATTGGTGGATTTGGTTCCCAGTCTTTTGATCATTAGTATGATTGATCTTAATTTTTTCATTATTTATTTAATATATCCCCAATATTGATGAATGCATTTGGTCTATTTCTTTGTAAAATTGACTTGTATGAACAATAAATATTTTTAAAAACACAAAATTTCATTATATATTCAAAATTTACTAATCAAAAAAAAAAAAAAAAAAAAAAAGAAGGACTAAACGCAATAAAAATGTAAATATTATAGACAAAATTCAGTAAATTTCTTTAAAAGATGTATCAATTTTCTTTTCTTTTTTTTTTGTTTTTTTTTTTTGAATAATATGTATTTTTCTTTGTAACAACTAACAGTAAATATGCTAATTTGGATGAAGACAAAGACTATTTGTGTTTTAGATAGTGCCAAAGATGACGTGACAAAAGTAAGTTGAAATCCTTTTGGCCGGTAATTCTATCATTTACAGAAAGTAAGGGAAACTGGTGAAGGCAATGGGCTTTAAGAGTTTTCCAACGCGCATGGTGGTAGTGCTCACTTGTTGCTATATGTGTTCTGTTGTCGCTTGCTGTCGGATATTCATGAAATGTCCGGTTTACTAATGTATCACTGTGAATTCCACGCGATATTTAATTAGTGCAAATTTAAATAATTATTTTCATCACAATCCACCAAAGACCTTGTACTCCGCGGGATGACACTTTCCTCCCCGAAAGGAAATACACTTAGAAACTCATCACTTCCAAATTTTTTAGAGAAATTAGCGTATTTAATCTTAGACACTGGGGTGATTAATGTAGTAGGTCCTAACCATTTTTTTTCCCAAATTTTCATCATAGGTTCTTTTTATGAAATTTTTTAAACACTCGCCAAAGTTAACTATTTTGACTGCCAAGAGAGGGGCAAAATTGTCCTTTCATTAAAAGTTACAAAAAAATTGGCAACGATATCCTCCCAATTTCCACCCCCACCTGCACCACTATACTATCACCACCCCCACCGGCACAACAAGACAAAAGAACCAGAAGCAGATGAAGGAAAACCCAGCACTAGAGGAACCAAATACGGTGGACCAAACTCCTCCTCAGTATCCCATATTAGATTCGTCGTCTATCTCTTCATTTCGTGACTTGCCTTAGGGTTCTCCGACTCGCAAGCCCCATTTCTGTGGCACTCCTTTCCCTTGATTCCTTTTCTTCACACACCCTCTCCCACCTAAGTATTATTTTATTCTGCAAATTTAATGATCACAAGTAGTAGTACTACAAATTGCAATCTAGTATTAAAGGTATAATAATCTTTTTTCTGGTTAAAAATAAATCTAAAGTACTTGGAGAGACTAGAAGGTGATTCAAAGCATAATTGATTCAAACATCGAATTTCCGATTCGGTCAAAGCAAGAGATGGGTGAAATGACAATGGTCGACGGGAACTCTAACACTAGTGAAGCTATTGTGGAGGAAGTTTCTAGACTGGTGGAAACGCATTGGAGTTGCCTATTTCTGCCACCTCCTTAATATCGGGTATGTACTCTCATGGTGATGATTCTTGATGAGTGTTAAAAAGTCGTATATTTTATATCAATTTCCCCTAATTTTATTTATCTTTATTTCCTGTTTTAGGCTTTATCTATTGTTTTGTGTTTTGTAGGGTGAAAATCATCTTTTCGGTGTTTTTAAGTGATTATTTGCACGAAAAAAGGATTCAAGTTCAATAAGGGAAAGAATTTCAAGGTTATCTACAAGAAAGAACCCTATCAAATCAAGAATTCAAGATTTCAAGCGCCCAATAGTCTTATTGGGATTGTATTCCTACTCTTATTAGAACTCTTATGATTTTGCATTATAAATAAGCCCTATACAACATCGCAGTATTGACAACTTTTTTGCCACAAGACAGATTTGAGCTTTAATTTAAAGACACGAGTTGCTAAAACTCATTTATTCAACCAAGGAGGTTTTATTATCGTGATTTTTGTGAGATTAAATGTCCTTTATCTTCTTGTTATTTTGTGCAAAATTTTATTGATAAGGTTAGTAATGCTTATTGATTCTTTCTTAAAATTATTATACCATCAAGAATTTTGAGTCGGTTATCGTTAATAATTTAGAACAAGTGGTTAAATAATATGGACAAAGAGATTTTAAGTTATTGTTCGAGAAAGTGACAATTAATGATTCTAACTTTGCTCCCCAATTAATGAGAAAATCTTGTTATAGATTTTCTTGATCAAGTGTTGATAGGTACATGTGTTTTATCACCAGTTAGTCTATTTTATCTATTTACTTTGAATTAGGTCTTTCTTGTTCTTATTGCTGCCAAATTGCTTCACTTGAGGATTATTGTTATCTAGGTCTATTCACTGAAATGGTTAGAGATTAGTTATTGATTATCTCGTAATCGATCGAATATTTAAGGAAATATTGGTCAGTAGGGCTTGATTGACTATAACTTGTTTATATCAGATTAACTATTTTATACTTATTGATGATCGTCATGAAATCATAACTAATATAATACCTTGGTTGAATGCCTTTACGTATATATTTGTCTGTTTGGTGATTAATAATCTTTATGAAAATATAATCCTATTATTCAATTTTGTCTCTTTGAATTAGAAGTTAGTTAAATTATCCAATCCCGTGAGATAGACCCTCCTAACCACTATCTATAGTTATAGCGATTTCGTAGGATTTAATTAGGTAGATTCGACACTCATCAAATTTTGGCGCCACTGTTAGAAATGGGTATTAAATTTATACTAATTTCATTTTTATGTTAAGAAAAGTTTGTATAGGTATTGTTTAATTTGGCCCCAAAATTAAGAAGATTGCAAGAAGACTAAATAAGTAAACTAAGGAAAGCAAAGCATAGGCTTCAACCTCCGAAGTGAAACAAGAGACCATGTTATCTCTCGTCAAGGAGACGGAAGATATCCTTAGTGATATTGAAGAATATTTTGAAGATCTAACGGCTAATCTTGAAAGAAGGATAAGCGATTTGACAACTCCAAATCTAACTACACACCCTATCTATATTAATATTCCTGGTGATAATCATTTTGAACTTAAAGCTACATTAGTTTGCTTACTTCCAACTTTTAAGGGTATAGGTAATGAAGATCCACACAAGCACTTAAAGGAGTTCAACATGGTATGTGCAACCTTAAAACTAGATATAGTGGATTCTGAGAAATAATAGTTAAAGGCCTTTCCATTTTCCTTGTCTGATAGGGCGAGAGAATAGCTTCAGAGTTTACCACTAGGCTCGATAAAATTGTGGAGTTTAATGTTAAGATCATTTCTTGAAAATTTTTTTCCCACTTCCAAGGCTAGAAATATATGAAGGGAGATCAGTACTGATAACGCTAAATATATCATGTTTTTAGCATTAAATCGTGTCTAGTTTTAGTTGATTTTTAAAGTATTTCGAATAAATTGATTAAGAATGATGCTATTTTGCATTAATTTTGCTACAGGGAAGTTCCAGGGATTAAAATGAAAGAACGAACGAAATCAGGGACAAAAATGCAAGATTCGCACAACAGAACACAGCCATGCTTCAAAAGAACACGACCATGCTTCAAGAAAGACAACACGCCCATGCAAGGCCTTAAACATGCCCGTGCTTGCCAAACACGGCCATGCTCCACTAAGCATGGCCGTGCCATTCAAATCTTACCCAACACGGCCGTGCAAGCTTCAACACGCCCCTGCTTTCATTGACACGGCCGTGCTTCCCCTTTACACGGCTATGCTCTTCACCAAATCCGAAAAATCGTGGATTTCGTCAGAGTTCCCGAAAAACCTCTGGACTCCTCCTATAAATACCCTCGTCGTTCCTTCTTAGGAGTCTTTGGAACTGATCTTAGGAGTCTTTGGATTAAATTTGGGTGTCCATTTCTTGATTGCTAAATAATGGCAAGAAATAAGCCAAGCCCTTATGTTAAAGCAAGCTCATAATCTTGCTTGGCATAGAAACGAACCAGAAAGTATCCACCGTCAATATCAACTAACTCAAAATCCCAACGGAACCACCACAAATCTTGAAGTCGTTGCTTACGTGAGGGGAAGGATATATTATGCCGCAAGAGTTTAAGAATGAGTGCTTGTTCCCATGGTCTCCATAGAGCAAGGCATTCCTCCAGGTCTAGCTAGATACGATGAACATCAATGCATACAACATTGTAATCATCATGTACAAACAATGGAGTAGCATAATTACTATCACACATAGTTGGATCATCCTCATCATTAAAACCAACGAAAAAAGAGGGTTGTGTAGGAGAAGCAGGGGGAAGGGTTAGGGGAAGGAGACCTAGGAGTTGGAGTAACATTGGAAGCCAGTGGACAATTGTTAGTTGTACCAGAATTAGGAAGATCAAATGGCATCAGATCGGAGATAATGGAATCATTTAGCCGGCAATTGGTACGTTTCCCAGTCGGAGAAGATGTGGTGGTTGGATATACCATGAGGGATTGAGAAGAGGGAATTGGGGAGTACACAACAAGCGCCATCTAAATTATTAATTAGTTTTCGCTTAACCTAACTAAAGTTAACTAGTTTCATTAAATTTCATTTGCCAACATTATGTAATCTTAAGTTAAAATCGACTAAAATTACTAACTAATTATCTAACTTAATGTAATTAAACTTATCTCAAAATAAGTCTTTTTAACTTCATGTACCAATGTCACGCCCTGGATCGAGGCGCTACACGATTGTACCCGCAAGGTTTCCCCTAAGAGCACAAGGTATTTTTCACAACTTAATCAAAAATTTAGCACCAAGTATAGAACAAGAGAAATCTAAATCCCAAATACAAGAGATAATTCCAAAACAATTCCAAAAACGATACGATAACTATAATCTTCTAAAGAAATTTTGAAATAGAGTTAGGGGGTACTATCCCAAATTGAAAACATAAACAATCTCCAAAAAGGATAATTATGCAACTCAAAATAATATCTAATCTAATCATGAGAATCAAGGTCCCCGCTTATTCCCTTATCATCATCAGTATCTGCAAAAAGCAGAAATAAAGGGAAGGATGTGAGCTAGAAACCCAGTTAATAAACAAAAAACTACTCTTTTCCTTATTTTTCAAAATATCACAGGACAAAAGTAAAGTGAAAATATATTCTAAAAACATTTAATCAAACATAAATTTCCCCATTACAAATTTTTCTTAATCAAACGGATAACATATCAAATTTCAAATCTTTTATATAAGCTCAAGCAAGTATAATCACTCGTTGGTTTAACCGAATTCACCCTAACTGTTAATCTCACCAAGTAGGCCAGAACTTATAAAGTATGAGCTTTTTCACCATACTCTATAGGTTCAAAACTTATAATTTGAAACATGTTGCCTAACTAATTTCTAAACAGACTTGAGCCAAAAAATTATATTTTTTGGGGAAGACTTAAGCAATTTCAACAAAATATGTTTTCTTTCAAAAAATAAAGAAATAGAAATCTTTTGTAAAAATTTTTAAGAAGCTGAAAATCTTCACAAGGCTAATAAAAATCTTCATGAAGTAAATCTTTGAAAAAAATAATAAAAAGAAAAATCTTTTGATTAACTTTAGAAAGAAGATTCTTGCGAGAATGATAAGAAATAAATTATTTCCTTCAGAAAGAAACGAAAGAAACAAGAATTCAAATAATTTATTAAGAAACGAAAATCAATAATCAAAAACTCGATTCGAGGAAATGAAAGAAACAAAAGTTCAAGGAATTTATCAAGAAGAGAAAATCAAGAATTCAAACTCAATTCGATGAAACAAAATAAACAATTCAAAGATTTTTATCAAGAGGCAAAAATCAAGATATGAAACATCAATTGATGAAATGAAGCAAACCAAGAATTCGTAGAATATAATCAAGAAAGGAAAATTAAAAATTCAAACTCAATTCGATTAAACGAAAGAAACAATAATTCAAAGAATATCACCAAGAAACGAAAATTAAGAATTCAAAACTCAATCTGATAAAACAACTTCATGCAAAAGTAAACTTTACTCAACAAAGCTAACTTAACAAAAGTTCAATAAGTTGGACATAAGTTAACTATTATTAACTTAACTAGTTATTTAACTTATCTAACTTAACCTAAATAAAGTTAACTAATTTAATTAGTTTTCACTTAACCTAACTAAAGTTCACTAGTTTTATTAAATTTCATTTACTATCATTTTGTAATCTTAAGTTAAAACTGACCAAAATTACTAACCAATTCACCGTTGTAACTTAATGTAATTAAACTTATATAGAAATATGGTTTTTTAACTTAATGTACCAACATTATGTAATGTTAACTTAAAATTGACTAAAATTACTTAGTAAATAACTTAAGTAAATTTATTTATCTTAAATGAAGATTTCTTAACTTCCATTAACTAATTTTAGTAAACTTAAAAGCTTGATTTCATTAAGATTAAATACTTTGAGCACTTATACTTAACTAATTTAACTATAACTAACTAAATTAACTAATGTTGACTTTGGTTTACTTACTTAACCTACCTAACGTACATAAAGCTAACTAATTTACCTACACTTAAGTAAAGTAAAGTTTTTCTTAACTTCACTTAGTTAAATTTAGTAGACTTAATTCTTCTTAAAAGAAAGTTAAAAATTATTGAAATCACACCAATCACAATCTATACCTATACTAAATTACCAACAATGCATACATAGATAACAAATCCTACCGAAATAACAATAACCCATGGCCACTTACAACTATAAATATACATATATAATAAATTACCAAGAATCTTTACTACATACCCAAGAATTACTAAAAACTTACTCAAAAACCAAAAAAAAAAAAAAAAAAAAGATTACCCCTACCATTAAACATTTTATATATATATACATATATACACTATATAAACAAAATAATAGAAGAAAACAATATACAAACACTTACAATGGATAAAGGACGCAAACCCAATAGGTTATAATAAAATTAAAAAGGGAAAAACGAGCATTTTGTGGGAAAATCGAGTCAGGGGAAAAATGGGAATTTTGCCATGATGTTGGTAAAAGGCAATTAGATAAAACCTCTCAATTAGGTGTGAGAAAGAAATGTATCCCAATGGGAAAAGTAATTTCCTAATAGGAAATCAATAATCCCGATGGGAATATAATATGTACTAATATGAATTGGTAGAAGCAAAGCAGCTTGGAAAAGCGCTTTACGAAGATCAATCTCTCCCCAAAAAGCTATTGAAAGCTTGTTTCAAGTAGAAAATGGATTCTCAAGGTTGAATCCTATGAGAAGAAGGCAATAAAAGAATAATAAAGGCCTTCTAAAGATAAAAGATCGAAATCTTGGAGAAAACTCTTGTAAAATGATGTATAGAGAGAGAAAGTTTTGAGAATCTAAGTGTGAAAACTTCCTTTTCTAGATGAAAATCACAATTTAGATATTTTATTTAGGAGGCCAAAGTTGCTTGCCTTCCAACTAAATTGAGTTTGACCAACTAAAAATATCTTTAAGGGGAGATTTTAAGCTACTCTTGAGAAATTGAAGGACAATGTAAATCTTAGATATTTTTGTCTTAGGTGCATAATTGTAAAAATGGTGTGCTTAGCACATAAGCATTTTTTAAAGAAAAAAAATCAAAAAATAATTTCTGAAAGACTATGTAAATCTGAGATATTTTTGCCTCAAGGGCGTAATTGTAAAATGGTGCACTCTACACCATAATTGTTTCTTCTTATGTAACAGGTTCAACAACCCAAGAAATATTTCTCATAGATGGTTTTCCCATAATAAGGATGGGTGTTTTGAATGATAATTCTAATATCCCGATTGTGATTTGTTGTAGCTTTGCAAATGAAAGTTTTGATTTTCTTTTTGTGAATGAAAATGAGATTCGGGAAAGTGAACTATATAAGTCACCTTTAAATCTTAGAGCTTTAGACCTGAAGCCCTTGGATAGTGAAGAGTCAAATCAGCCAATGTATCTTGAAATTTTTTCTCAAACCTTTTCTTTGAATTTAGTGAAAAGTTTTTACAAATTTCCTTCCATGTTCCAAATTAAATTTGATCTTCCTTGTAATATCTTTTGTTAGACATAAAAGTCTTTTGTAATCAATGTTCTATTTTTAGAACAACTTAATAGCAAATTTGTTTCCTTTTGGTAGAAAACAAAAACCAAACTTACTATTAATAGTAGTAAAGATCTAACGGGATCAACATTATAATGAATTTAAATCATTAAAAGATATTTAATCAAAGTGGAAAGAGTTTTTTCATTAAGTATTTCAGTAAAAAACTGAAAAATACATGAATTGCTTCGTCAAATATCTCAAAGAATTGAGATTAATTGAATAAATATAAAGGGAATCCAACGGGAAATAATTTCTAGCGGGATTGATATTAGAAGATCACTAAAATTTTGAGCACCTTGGGGATGTCATTTGAAATGACTTTACACTTGGACCCTCCTTAGGTACTCACTTTAAGGATTCACCTTAGGGATTCACCTTCGGGATTCGCTTTAAGGATTCACCTTAGGGATTCACTTTAAGGTTTGACCTTAGGGATGAATCAATGAAAAAAATCTTTTCAAATTAATTGCATCCCATGTTCTTGCAGTATAGCTAATCAATTTTGATCATTTTTGGAATGTGACCTTTATTCTGTAGGTTGAAACCCTATTAGGATGTTGTCCCTGAAGGGTTAGTACCAAATTGGTAAAATCAAAGCATTTGATAAATAAGGCCAAATAT
>JAXGGT010000172.1:673894-693954 GCA_035583425.1 Marsdenia floribunda | reverse complement strand
GTGAAACTGCCCTTCTCTCAGGGATACATTTTCATCTCCCCAAACTTTGAGGAGGTTTTTATCTGATTGCATTTTCCGCTACATCACTCTGTTAATACCTTAAAAGTATAATCTGTCAACTCACCCCTTATAGATTTCCTCTTGGACGTTCTTTGAAGTGCATTGGTAATCATAGCCATACCAGAAGCTCCTGCAAAATACAATTTATAACACATCAATTTACAGTAAGAGTAGATATTTCTTAATCATAAAACCATAATAGAAAGAGAAGCTTCTTAATAGGACAACACCTAATTGTTACAATAGAAATATATTTATATGTGATTAATTTAATCCTTACTCAAGAGCCCAAGATCAGTTTTTCCATTCCCTGTCAACCCTGCTGCTTTTAACATTCCTCGCGGCCAATTCAACCGTACATCCAAAAAGCAAGGGCGAGTATTCAAAATAGCCACTTCTGTTGAAGTTTCACTAGAGCCCCTATGTCTTGCACAAAAATTACTCAGCTTATACCTTAGACTCCATTTATATACAATGCCCTCTTTCTTAAAGTCTTTGTGTTTCACAAAGAAATGTTGCCTTTTCCAACCATGGATGCTTGTAGGTTGTTTGGCCTGTGGGTAAAATAATAGAAACAACGCCTTTCTTTACTAGCGTACTTCTGAGCAATACAAAAGAAATGCCTAAACACATCCAAGTTAATATTGACCCCATACACCTTACACAGAATAATGAAACTAACAATAACCCGAACCCCGTTTGGAGATAATTGACCCAATTGCAACTCCCAAAATTTCAGTATGTCCTTGAACAAAGGATGAAGAGGAAATCTCAAACCAGCTTTCAATTGTGCAACGTACACTGTCAGATACCCTGATAGTACTTCATGAATTAGCGTCTTTTCACCAGGGAATAGTAGCTCAAACTCTTTTCCTATGTCATATTCCTTCCTCAAAGACACTTCTTGGTCACTTTTAATTTTCGAATATGACAATAGATACAATGGTACCCCCATAGCTTCTTCTCTATCTTTTGACAATTCTATGTCAAGCATGAATTTAGCTTTCATCTCCGGTTCCCTATAATTATCCTTACTTTCATTTCCTTTCGTAATATACGAAAATTCCATTTCATGATCTTTACACCGATAAACATTTGCACAAACTTTCCCTTTTGACGTTCGTTTCAAACCTATGTGAATTACACGAACGTCTCCACATTTATACACCTTTTTCTCAGACTTTGGGAACCACATGTCTTCATCTGTTAAGTATCCACTTATACTTGTAGAAGCTTCTTCTTCCCTGATAGACGCTTCCTCTCCTTCTTTGGCATTCTCTTTTTCTCCCTCTTTCATGTCTGTATCACTCTCACTTTCTAATATATCTATTTTCTCTTATTCTGTTCTTTCTTCATCAGAATCGCTTATTGCATTCATTCTACTTTGTTCTAGCCCCAATTTCACTTTCGTCTGAACAACTCTATCAACTATTCCATCTAACATTTCAGCATCTATCTCACTACTAGAACTGTTGCTACTTTCCAATTGCACAACATCCCTAAATCTCCTAACATCTTCTGAATTCATATTACTAGAACTCATGATATTAGATTAACAAGGTAAAACTCTTTTATAAATGAAAGAAAAGATACCTGCTGGAACATGAGAAGATATCGTCAAAAAAACTTCAAGAACCTAAACCGACGATACTTAAACTGGGACAAGAAAGGGAGAATAATTACCATTATTTGCACACACAAAAATTAAATCTTGATCAGTTCATGAATCACAAACAACAAACTTCCTCGGAAATAAAGTTTTCAGAGATCGAAAGCATCAAATTTCTTCACCAAGCCTCCGTCAGAATAAACTTCGGTAATGATGGCACAAATCCCAAGTCAAAGCAATTCTATTGCTGGTATCCACAAGAAGTAATAAACATTCACATCTTTTTTTCACATATATATATACTCGACAAGTACCATACTCTCCCCTAATCATAGAAGGGCTCGATTGAGCCTAGTTGATTTTTTAGTTCTTTTCTATTGGGCAGTTATGATAATAAAAGCCCAGAATAATATATTTAGCAGAACCTAAGAAGGGCCCAATTGATTTTTTAATTCTTTTCTATTGGGCATTTATGATAATAAAAGCCCAAAATAATATATTTAGCAGAATCTAAGAAGGGCCCAATTGATTTTTTAGTTCTTTTCTATTGGGCATTTATGATAATAAAGGCCCAAATAGAATAAATGAAAAGGCCCAAATAAAATAAATGAGAAGGCTCAGATAATAAAATAAGGCCCCAATATTAGTATATACGGTATACATATAAAATATTTATTCAAAGTATCCCACATCGTATTTTTACGTATTTTGAATAATATTTCTACTGTATTTATACAGGTACGATCTTTGAAAAAGGTATGTTGATTGTGACCATTTAACTTTGACTTTTTATCTTTAACATCTGATCATTTGCTGACTTAAACATCGAAAGAGCCTTAGTGACCTTCCACCATTTTGGCTTTTGTCTTGTAGGTGATAAAGTTAGAGATTTGTCAAAGTATCTCTAGGAGGATAACCTTCAATTTCGGGATCATTTATCTGCATCACTTGGTAAAAGAAACATTAAGAGGGGAGATATATTTGAATTCAAGCTTTGTGTCAATTATTGCTAACAAATGTTAAAATATCAATGCTTGGATTAGGTTCAAATTCAAAGAAAGATAAATGCACTTAGACTTTTTTGTACTTTGCTTCAAATTGTAGAATCCCTATTTAGTCATAATATCTATTAAATGATTCACAATATATATTTTTCAAAAAAAAAAAAAAAAGAATTAATTTAATAAATACGTATTTTTTTTTTTATTTAAGATAATTTAATTTTAGTATGAATGTAAAACTACTTATTTATCATATTTAAAGAATTTTAAACTTTTTTTTTTCATGTCAAATAATAAAACTCGGACTTGGACGAAAATAAAGTTTAATTATATATTTTCCTATCCCCAAATATAAAAAAATCATAAGAAACCAACTTTTTCATGTAATAAGCCATTATGAATTTTTGACTATTAAGAAATTAAAAGTACAAAAGAGAAAAAAGGGATAGTTGTGATATCCGTTTTCTAAAGTGGGGTTGGAGACGAAATAAAGAAGAAGAAGAAAAGAATTGCTCCATTAATTAGGGATTGCACTTTTCATACCTTTATAGTGAACACAATTTACATTTCTTGCTCCAACCCAATTGGTTTTTCCCCTTTTTTCTCTTTTTTGTCTTTTAATTTGCGATCCCATATATAGGATTCATAATTGATCAATTTAATTCTCTAACTTGTAATTAAATTTTTTATTATATTTATTATTTTGTCAATAAAATATTTTAACAACAATTGATGTTTCTATATACATTAAAAAATGAATTTTATTAGTAAAAATATATATAAGTTAAGAGATCTTACCGGTATAAAAGGAGAAAAAAAAAAAAAAAAAAAAAACAAAGAATTTATAACTAATTTATAGATGGGTGTGTTTGTGTGTATAAGTATGTGGAACTTTTTCTTGCAAGTATGAAATATGGGTCCTAATTAGTGGACTAGTTGGTCAGTCTTTTGATTGCATTTAATATTTGTATATTAAGAAGAAATGACCAAGAAACTTCAGGGTTACCTCCCTTTTACAACTTCTACTATTATGGGATTTTTGGATTGGAAGTGTAAAATAAGAATATTACTTAGAAACTTCATTCTCCCAATTGAAACCAACAAACACTCTCTTTCTCTCTCTCTCTTTGGTTCTTACCAAATTCTAGAAAGTTTGGAGAATGTGTTGAAATATAAATTGTATTATCAGATATGTTTGAATAGTTATTTTATCATTGAAGAATTACATTAAGATTTGAATAAGAGTTATAAATAAATCTAATTTTTAAATTAAAAAATTTGATATATATATTTTTTTTTTTTGAGGAAATATATAGTTTTTTTTTTTTTTTTTGACGGTAGGAAATATATAGTTAAATATTAAAAATTTAATTAAAAAAATTAGTTCTAATAACTATTTTATTAGTTTCTTATATATATATATATATATATATTTGCCAGCTATATTACTTTTGTACCACTATTTTAGTTTTTTTGAAATATGTAAAGATTAATTATATGATCGTACAAGATAAAGAATTAATCAAACTATGATATAGAATTCAAAAAAATTCAAAAAATAGTACAAAAATAAAAAAAAAAGAGTAAAATTTAAAATAATAATAATAATGGACTAAAATAATTAATATTTTATGATTAATAATAATTTTTTTTTATTTAATATATATAATATTAGTCAATTTTCTACAAATAAATATATAAATTATTAGAGAAATGGACTCATGCATATTTTTGTCCTTTATACGCAATTTCAATATGTTGTACAAAAGATGGATTTGGAATTTCATTTATTATAGTAGTTTAAATTAAATAACTGAGTGACGTTATAGTTGTATTATTTAATTTTAAATAAATAATATAATCTTAAAAACAGAAAAAAAAAAATTACGTATATGTGTATATTAATAATGAATATATATATATATATATATATATATATATATATACTTACAAGTAAATAATAATTATATAAATATAAGAAAAAAAATTTTATTAAAATTGATACATAAAATTTGTCAAAATTCTTCATTTATTAGTTTATAATTGTAAAAGTTTTTTTATAAAACGTAACATTATTATATATTTATATACCGACACTTGATCTTAAATTTAATTTAACTAATAATGTTTTATAATTTTTTTTTATTATCCTTTTTTTATAAAAATATAGAAATTTTATTAAGTTTTCTTTATTATCTAAGTATGTCTATTTAAAGTGAAAGTATTTTTTGAGATTAACATATATTAATATTTTTTATATTAAAATATAAGATTTAATATATTTATGTAATTATTTTTATTTTTATATTAATTATATATCTTTACTTAGGAAATAAATGAAATTTTTCTTTTTTTAATTTGAAAGAATAAAAAACATTATAGAGAAATTAAAATAACATATTAAAAAAGAATAAAGAATAAACTGTATTAAAATAAGAAATAATACATAGAAGAATAAATATATTGTCAAGGTCTTGCATTTCTAATTAGATTCAAAAATATAATATGTTTAGAGTTTTATTTTTAATAGAATTATTAATGATGTCATTAAATAAATATATTTACAGTCCTATAATAATTAAATTTAAAAGGTATATGATATTATTTATGTATAAATAAATAGAGATATATACATTGTTTATAATATATGCACATTTTTATAAAATAATTGTATTTATTGGTAGGAGAGAGAAGTAGGAAGTATGATGAAAATGTCTGTCAAAAGTGTTGACTGAAATTTTCTGGAACTGCCCGCCCATACTCAATCTATGCCCAATGCTGTGACTGTTGCTTCCTCTACTCATTCTCGTAATTTTAGTAATAACAAATATAACTAATTGATTCCATACATTTTTTTTTTTTTAACCATTTTCCTTTCATTGAAATTACAGATATTTATTTTAAAATTTTTACAGATTATTTCTAATAGGCAAATTCTCCTTTTTAATCCTAAATTTTTACATTTTTTGGATAGTGATTGGGAATCAATTTTTCTATGTGTTGAGTAGGATAAATATCTCCACTTCACGGTCTAAATCGCCTGCAAGACAAGTCAAAGGCTAGAGAAGGATTCCGGCGATGACCATCCGATGGTAAAGTTAGTTAGGATTCTAAGTAAATTCAAGGTATCAAACAGTATCAAGGAATAGATAGAGATACCAAAATTAGATCCTTGTTCAGGTTAATATTGCCGTTATTTATGGAAACGTGTACCCCAATAAGGAGAGGACACCTGTTTAGGAGGTACACCCATACACTGCATGTGGCCGACAAGGGGCGTACTTCCTCCGTATCGGTGTCAAAAGGGCATTAATTGCTTGGTATTGGACTAGATAGTGATATCCGGAGTGAAGTGCTAATGGTGGACCCAACCACCGATGTGATTTCTTCAGTACGTCGGACTCCGATCCGTAGCGTGGACTCAACGGTTTCCGAGCTGCGACCTGCCAGTTGGACTCTTCAAGGGGTGCCACCTGGCCAGCCTTATCCAGAGTGGCACACTTGTCAGCTTTCATGCATTAGTTTCCTTCAGTGGCCCCTTATTTTAGAGTGAAAGGTCCCTTCATTTTGAAATGTTATTAGAAACCCTTCGCGTCTATGTACAACTGCCATCATTAATAGCTGCCGCTTGATATTTGCGCCGCTCTAGTTAAAAAGATGCATTAACTGCATTGCATCCCGTGCCTAATTATTAGCAAGATGACACGCCATCAGTGATTCGATACAAGACATTAGCTTTAACCCTTTTTTCCATTTATCATTCAAATTTCAGTTTTGGGCAAATAGAGCACTCTGCATTCTGAGCAAAAGAACAAAACCAAAGACAGAGATAAACTTTCAAGGTGTTTTGTTTCTTTTCAAGCTTTTCTAGGAACCCCGTAGAAGCGCTCCCTTTTCTCTATTCTTCTTTCAAGTCTGCCTACTTTTCCACCAGTGTTACGCATTCCAAGCCAAACCTTTCGGTGAGTTATTTTTCTAACACCCTTCCTTAATTTTTGAAATCTAGGGTTATCTTGCAAAAATGGTTCAGTTCACTACTCGGAGTGAGGCATTGGGTATGGATGAGGAACTCTTGCACCTAATCGACGGTGAAGGGACCGGGGATTCTCAAGTGAGGGAAGATCCTGAAGTGGCTGTTCAAAGCGGGGATGATTCAGAAGAAACTCCAACGATAGAGGTTCTCTGGTCTAATGGTGGTGCCAGCTTTGCATTGGAGGAGGGGCATCAGTTGGTTGCCCTTGATCCTACTATAGGTAATGGTGAAGGGGAAGTGGAAGAGGACTCAGAGGAGGAAGTAACCACCCCTCTTTATTCTTTGTTTCCAAGTCTGCTGTCTCCATCGGAGTTGCAAAGAGTCCAGTTCACCTATGGGAGGGAGTGTACCAGATTCAGAATCTTCCATTCTGATAACTATCAAAACATGTCTTCCAACTGGGTGGCTATTCTGGTTCAACACTTCAAATTTGGGCTCTAGCTTCCCCTTGATACATTTTTGGCTGACATTCTGCTGCTACTCGAGGTTCAGCCAGCCCACTTTCATCCTAACTCTATTAGAATAGCAACTTGCTTTGCCACCCTTTGTCGCCGACTTGAGAGGAGCTTACCATCTACTTGTTCGCTCTGTTCTACTACCCAGTAATGACGGTGAAGAACGTTGTCTCTTTTAGGCCGCACAAAGTTCGAGTTCAACTCTTTGATTCCCCGCCTTCGAAGGTTGATTAGAGGGACAAGTGGGTAATGGTGGAGAGCGATTTAGGATTTCCCTTCATGCCCAACATGAACAGATATGTCGTAAAGAATTGGATCAAGCCGGGGAAGGAGCCCAATCCGTCTCCATCAGAGAGGATTTTCTTGGAAGCCGTGGAGAGGGAGCTGGGTTCAGATCCCAAAAGACAGAAAAAGTCTTTTCCACCTGGGTACTTTTAGAAGAGGAGAGCTTAGCTTGGGCAGGAACTGGGGGCTCTGACGTGAAGGAGGGAGCTGGGGATGGATGACACTGAAGAGTACCCCTATTGGACGCTTCATCTGGGCAGAATCTTCTACCCAGAGTGCGAGAGTTGTCAGGGCCTTTCTCAGGATCTGGAGTGTTATCCTTAGGGTAGATTCTGAGTTTAAGACTTTTGACCGATTTTCAGAGTCTTGACCTTTGTGTGCTTTCTTTGTTTTGCAACTATGTCTTTGAGAGCTATTCTTGATGCAAGGAATGGTTGTCAACAAGTGAGATAGGGCCACTTGAGCTCATTCCCTATCAATCTACCGACTGCTCTCAACAGGGACTCTGTGCCCAAGGGTCTTATGGGTCCCGGTGCCCAACCAATAGTACCTGATGTGCCTACAGCGGCCAGGGCGATCTTCGGGCGGCACCACATCCTCCGAGCTCCAAATTGGCCATTGTGATGGAAGTCGGAGCTGAAGGCCGCAGCTTCTCTGTCGACTCTAGGGGGTCCGACAGTAAAAGACCTTCCCTCTCTCCAGGGAAGGAAGCTCCTCCTACCAAGAGGCACGAAGGCACCTAATCTTCTGGCAGTAAATCCTTCTACTTCAATGATCTTCTAAGAGGACTTTGTTGCGAGTGCTCATAGTTTGCGTATGGTTCTTATTTCCTTTTGCAGCTCTCCCTGCAGCAGTGAGGCCCCCAGAGAGCTCCTCCTCCTCCAAGGATAGACCCTTCTGGCTCAGCCCTGATTTCCAGATTCCTGTGCTGCCAACAGACCTCAAGAATCTAAGGAAGGAGATTGAGAAGTCCGCCCCTCCCCTCAACGGGTTGGACTTCAACCACCCCTTGCTCCGCCACTACATGGGGCTAGCTCCAGTAGCCTGGGCTTGCACCCCTTCACTCTTTAAGGACCTCCGACTTATGGGACCTGAGGAGCTGAACAACTTCTGCGGTTCCCAGATTTCTACGGTAAGATTTGCACTTGATACCAATTTCTTTTGTCTATGTATGCGTTTCTTGACTTCGTATTTGACTCTTGATTTTCTTTAGCTCTACAAGACCGTCGAACAGATGGCTTACTGGGTGGATAAATCCAACTAGCATCGTAATAATGTCGTGAAGAACTTGGAGAGGGCAGAGGGAGCTAAGGCTCAATTTGAGACTGCCGCAGGTAGAGCTACTAAGGTCGCCAAGGAGAAGGAGGACTTTGTCGCCTCGGTGAAGGAGCTAGAGGAGTGAGCTAGTCAGTTGGCCGCAGAAAAGGAGGGGTTGCAAAAGGCGGTGAAGTCCTCCTCCGTGCGGGCTGGAACTGTAGAGGCGCGAGTGAAGGAGTTGGAGCAGGAGGTGGCCAAGTTGCGGGCTACCAACAAAGAGCTGCTGGGAGGTAAAGAGCAAGCAGAAGCCGAATTGATGCGGTTGAGCTAGGTTAATCAGAGGGAGCTCATTATTCGTGAGTTCCAAGGCCCTGTAAATTATGATGCAGCCGTTGGCAGACGAGCCAATGTCTTCCTGGAGTGGGGGCAAGGTCACATGTTGTGGCAGCTCCATGGGCACTTTGAGGACAAGACCCCTCTCGTCCAAGCTTTTAAGGGTTTTTTTGCGGACCCTGAGTTCAGAGGTGGAGCAGACTTTGTCCCCTTCACCGATGAAGAGCTGTAAGAGATCAAGGAGCTGGACGCTGAGGACGGTCTCCCGGAGTGGGTTCCTCCCCCCAAGACGGTCCCATGCTTTTAGGACTTGACTAGGGAGTTCCCTAAGCCACTTGCAGCGGAGCCATCTGCTGAGCCCGCTACTGCAAACAGCGTCAACACTGAAGGAGCTAAGGTGGTGGACCCCGCTCCCACTGCTACTCTTGCGCCGGCTCCTACTGCTCAAATAACAGAGCCTGGGACTCCTCTGCTCAATGATGAGGTGATTGACCTCACAGAGCCCCAGGCTTAGTTCCCTTTTTTTTTTTTTTTTTTAATAGCATAGGGACTTTTATGTACACACTTTTTTTTTTTTTTTTAATGAAAGCTCCAAGTATATTTCTTCACTCGATTTTTTCATTTACTGCTTTCCTTTATATTAAGCACAAAAAACAATTGCACGATCTTGTATATGCTAAGTAAAGTAGCTTGAATGAGCAGTAATTAAATAACTTGTTTCTCAAAAAGCAAATCATGTTGTTCATTCAAAGTAAATTACATCTATTTGAGATCTCAGCTTTGTCTGGGTTTTTCCCTTAGACACTTAAGCATTCAATCAAATGGTGATCTATCTACTAAGGTTAAATCAAGTTAATGCTGAAGTAAGGAAAATTACTGATAGAATCTTCTAAGGTGATCAGAGTGCCAAGGGTTAGGCAATAGTGTTCCATCGGGTCTAGATAGCTTATGGGTTCCAGGTCTAACCTCTTTTTCAATTCGATAAGGTCCTTCCCACTTTGGAGTGAGCTTGTTGGCTTGGGCTTGCTGCAAAGTGGCCTCAATTTTTTGCAATACCCAATCTCCTACATAAATCGGTCTTTGATTGATTTTATTATCATGTGAAGCCTTTGTTTGTTGCATGTAAACTTCCAGCCGGAATTGTGCCACGTCTTTCACCTTTCCTCGAGCAAGTCAAGGTCTAGCTACCGGCTTGTTGTGTTCACTTCGTGATTGTATTCAGCCACTCTCTGCGTGGGGAGTGCCACTTTGGCTGGTGAGACTGCCACGGATCCGTATACAAGAGCGTATGAAGTCTCGCCTATGGGGCCCCTAGCCGAAGTGCGGACAACCCACTAGGTCTTCTGCAATTCTTCTACCCATTTGTTGGACTTGCCCTCTAAATTCCTTTTCAGGGCATTAAGGACGAGTTTTTTGGCAGCCTCTGCCTGCTCATTTCCCTATAGAGTGCACCACGGAGGATTTCCAATGCTTTATGTGGAATCGTTCACACTCTGAAGTGGACTTTCTTGAGAACTATGTCCCATGATCTGAGATGACGACCCACGACACTTCGAAGCAGCATAGAACATAAGAAGCTCAAAACATTGTCTTCTGTAGGGCGAACCAGGAGCTTCGCTTCTATCAACTTTGATAAATAGTCAACGACAACAACTAGGTACTCGAAACTGCCTTTGCCCTTGGGGAACTTACCCATTAAGTCCATTCCCGACATGTCAAAAGGCCAGGTTAGTATAACCGGGGTTTACTCAATGGAGGGTTACCTGGGAATAGTAGAGTATAATTGGAAGCTGAGGCACCATTTGGCATAAGCTTCAGCGTCCTTTTGAAGTGTTGGCCAGTAATATCCTTGAAGGATGACCTATAGCGCAAAAGACCTCCCACCGGGGTGGCCTCTGCAAACTCTTTCATTCAGCTCGAAGAACAAATCTTGCATTAACTCCAACGGCACACAACAAAGGAGCGGCTTTGATAACGACCTCCGGTATAGGAGGTCTCCAATGACGATATATTGCACCAATTGCTTGCCGATTTGCTTCGCCTTGACTGGATCATCCGGCAGTTTCTGATGCTCTATGTATGCTCAAAGCTCGTCTATCTAGGTTTTTGGGACGTCGTCAATTTGCATCAAACTATGACCTACCATTATTGATGCCTCCTTTTGAACTTCGATCATAATCCCTTCATTATTAGATGATTCTCTGGAAGCAATTTTTGCTAAAAGATTTGCCAGTGTGTTATGTTCTCTTCTGATGGCCTCAATAGAGAATAAATTGTGCCAAATGTATATATTGGTCAAATTGTCCGAGTTAACATTGAATTCTCCAGTTATTTGCTTCACGACGACCTGGGAGTCGCTGAGGACCTTTAGAGAACCGACAGATGTCATCCTAACCCAATGGAGGCCGATAATGAGGGCATCGTATTCGACTTCATTGTTTGTTATCTGGAAGTTGAGTCGCACGCTTCGCTCTAGAACTTGGGTCCCCTCAGGTGACTGAAGGAGGATGCCTGCCCCCGCTCCTTTAGAGTTGACCGCTCCATCGGTGTTCATGACCCAAACATCGTTAGCGACTTTAGGAGCTGGCCCCTTGTTCTCTTCAGCTACCCTTTCGGGCGACTTCTTTGAGAAGAAGCATTCTGCCAAGAAGTCAGCTAAGGCCTGACTTTTGATTACTTTCCTAGGGATAAAGTTAACTTCATATCCACTTCACTCGACAAACCATTTGAGCAGTCTACCAGATTAGTCCATTTTATGGAATATTTTGTGGAGTGGGGAGTTAGTGTAGACATTAATAACGTGGGACTCAAAATAGGCTCGTAGTTTTCGAGCTGCCACAACAAGAGAGTAAGCCAATTTTTCTATATTAGGGTACTTGGATTCAGGCCCGTTAAGCACTTTACTCACATAATACACGGGTAGCTGCCTTTTGTCCACTTTCCCTAACTAAAGCGGCAGCAAAGACTAGGTTTGCGGTCTAGCCGTCACCGCCGCTAAGTACAACAAAAGATGCTCTCCTACTATAGGGGCGCTCAACAAGGAGTCTGACTCAGGTAATTCTTTAAGCTTGCGAAGGCACTCTCGCACTCTGGGCTCCACTGTACCTACTTGGCTGCTCCTTTTAGGGCCTTGAAGAATGGCAGGCACCTTTCGGCAGACTTTGATATGAACCTTCCTAATGCTGATATACATCCATTAAGCCTTTACAGGTCTTTAAGGCATCTAGGAGGGTTCATGTTTAGCAGGGTCGTAATTTTCTCAAGATTAGCCTTAATTGCTCTCTCTATGACCATGAAACCGAGGAATTTTCCGGACTTTACCCCAAAGGCCCACTTTGTAGGGTTGAGCTTCAGGCCGAAAACGTCCATGGTATCAAAGGTCTTTGCTAGGTCTGTAAGGTGAGAAGTTCCGGCCTTTGTCTTTACTACCATGTCGTCAACATAAGCTTCGATGTTCCGGCCAACCTGCCCCTAGAATACTCGGTTCATCATCCTTTGATATGTGGCCCTAGCATTTTTTAGCCCAAAAGGCATAATCTTTTAACAGTAGGTGCCTCCCGCTACCCGAAAGGAGGTGTGAACTTGATCATCTTTGTGTAGCTTGATCTGATGGTAACTGGAGAAGGCATCCAGGAAGCTCATCATTGAATACCCTGATGTAGAATCAACTAGGGCAACGATTCTAGGGAGTGGATAACAATCCTTGGGGTAGGCTTTGTTCAAATCGGTGAAGTCTACGCACATTCTCCATTTCCCATTTTGTTTCTTCACCATGACAACATTCGCAAGCCACGTCGGATACTTCACCTCTTGGATGAATCCGGCCACGAGGAGTTTGGCAACCTCCTCTTTCATGGCTTGCTCTTTCTCTTCACCAAATCGTCGAGGTTTCTACTTCACCGGCTTGTACTCCAGTGCGATGTTCAACTTGTGCTCTGTGACTTCCTCGGCCAGGCCTGGCATATTTGCTGTACTCCAAGCAAAGGTTGATCGGCTCTTCCGGAGGAAGGCCATGATGTCCTCTTTCTCGGCCTGGGGGAAATCGGCCCCTATCTTCACCATCTGCTCGGGATGGTCTTCATAGATGACGATCTCTTCATACTCTGTTGGCTCAAACGGAGTATGTACCTCGAGGTCCTTCTTTACTGAGGCCGTGGAGGAGATCACTTCGATCTGCATGGGTTGCGAGTCAACAACCTTACCACACCTTTGTTTTCTACTTTTCATTAGAAAATCCAAGAGAGGGCGAGTGTTGCTGCATATGCAACTGATCCCCCCTTTCACGGGGAATTTTATCCGCTAATGGTTCATTGAAACCACTGCCTCAAAAGCGGCCAATGAAGGGGCACCTATAATGGCGTTATAGGAAGAATCGATATCCACCACAAAGAATTCGACCTCCCTTTTTGCGAAGCCACTCCGCTTCCAAGCGTGAGTGTGAGGGTCACTGTGTCTTTGACTAGCACTTTGTGGTTGGTGAGGCCCTCCAGTCTGATAGAGTCTGGTTGAAGCTGGTGGTCACTGAGTCCCATCTCTTTGAAGCATCGGTAATAGAGGATGTTCTTTGACGCTCATGTGTCGGCCATTATTTTCTTTACCAAACAATTATCGATGCCGGGAGTTGTCAGGAAGGCTTCAACCACGACTGGATTACGGCGGGCTTCGGTTGTAGGTGCCAGCTTAGATCGAGAGAATGTTATTGTTCTCCACCACTGAGGAGCTCTGGAGCAAAGTAAGTAGAGCGGAGTGAGTGGATTTGCCTCTTCAATTGGGAGATTGGAGGGGTTTCTATCATTATGACTTCAATCACCCTCTCTCCGCTTTCTCTTCGGCCCTTGCCCTCCTCAGTCCGCCTTGAGTACTTGTTTGCTTTATACTCCGAGAGATAACCACCCCAGAGGAGGCGCTCGATGGCCTTGCGCAGCTGTATGCAGTTTTTGGTGGGATGTCCATGATCCTGGTGGAAGACGCATAACTTAGTCCGGTCCCTAGTTTTATTTGGATCTAAAGGGAAGGGGTCTTTCACTCCGTGTCTTTATTTCAGCAAGGAGATAAGACTTTCCCTGGTGATATTGAGGGGAGTGAAAGTTTCCTCTCCTTCTTTCCTTTTCCTTTTTTGTCTTTTTTCTTGTCAGCTCTGGAGGGGGATCAATGACTTCCTCCTCTAGAATCGTGCTCCTTCTTCTTCCTAGCGCCGCTGGGTGTGGAAGATGACACACCTTCTGCTAGTACCACCTTCCTAGCCACATCGAACATTTCTCCAAGCGTGCGCGGCTTCTTGAGTTGAAGTTCGGTATACAGGGCGGTGGACTTGAAACCCCCTTTAAAGCATGTAAGGACAGTGTCCTCACTAAGGCCCTCTATTTCGCTGTGGACCCTCTTGAAGCGATCTAAATAAGACAGCAATTACTCTCCTTCACGTTGTTTCACATTGGCAAGGTCCCCGCGGGTTTTGGGTATCAGTCCTACAGTGCTAAACTTGTCTAGAAAGGACTTCTCCATGGTAACCCAAGAGTCGATAGAATTCGACTTCAAGGAGGTGTACCATGAAAGGGCTTTGTGGGCCAGTGTACTGGGGAAGGCTCGACAGAGCGTGGCCTCATCATTGGTAATAAGCCCTTTTGCTAATTTGTAACGACATATGTGTTCTTGGGGCATCGCCTATCCTGAATACAGGGCGAACTGAGGCAATTTAAGGGAGGGATTTGGTGGTACCTCCCTGATCTACCTCGTGAATGGGCCTATCTCAATGCCTCTAGACCTGGGGTTGGCTTGCTTCGTCCTCGGTGGCAAGGGCAACATTCTCGACCTTTTCGATTTAGGTCTTAGTATCGCCACAAGCCTAGCGCGAGGATGACAAGAGTGGTGTGACTTACCAACCTCACTTCTAGTGTGGTGTGTTCGTTGTCTCTTGGACTGGGCAGCACTAATGTGACCAGCCGAGGCCCTCAACTGAGCTTCTTTGTGAGTGTGGACTATCCTGCGTGAAGCTCCAGGGGCCTGAGTAGCTTGAGTGGCCTCTGCGACTGGCACAGGTTGTGGGAGTAGTTGTCCAATCGCTGTCATTCGCCTGCTTAAGGCTGTCCACTCGGCCCATGCTTCATTTTGCTTTTTAAGCCGCTCCATTTCCTGTTCCAAGGGCTCTAGGTGGCCCCTCGTAAGGTCAACAGTGGCTTGGTTCCTTTGCCTATTGAGCCTGTCTCTCAGATCCTCGGATGGACGTCCCAACCGTTCGGTGGCTGGGCATCTATGAGCTGGAGGTCCTGCTGGTTGAGTTAGCTCAAACCTTGGCCGAGAGGATGAAGCTGCCGGTCTGAATATGGGCTTTGCCGGCGTTTGCAGGATAGGCTCCTTTAACCTCTATCTTACGGAAGCTCTTGAGTGCACGACGTCATATTCGAGAAGTTCTTGCAAGTGATAATGTGCTTATAGATTGAGAGGAAAATGCGATTCACGGAAAGAGGGGAAGTCTTTTCCCGGTAATGGAACTAACTGATCGAGAATCAACTTTTCTATGTCTTGAGTAGGATGAATATCTCCACTTCACAGTCTGAATCGCCTGCAAGACAAGTCATAGATCGGAGAGAGATTCCAGCGATGACTCTCCAATGGTAAAGTCAGTTAGGATTCTAAGAAGATTCAAGGTATCAAACAATATCAAGGAAAAGATAGAGATACCAGAATCAGATCCTTGCTCAGGTTAACATTACCGTTATTTATGGAAACGTGTACCCCAATAAGGGGAGGACACCTGTCTAGGAGGTACACCCATGCACTGCGTGTGGCCAACAAAGGGTGTACTTCCTCTGTATCAGTGTCAGAAGAGCATTAATTGCTTGGTACTGGACCAGATAGTGATATCCAGAGTGAAGTGCTGATGGTGGACCTGACCACCGACGTGATTTCTTCAGTAGGTCGGACTTCGATCTGTAGCGTAGACTCAACGGTTTCCGGGCTGCGACTTGCTAGGTGGACTCTTCGAGGGGTGCCACTTGGCCAGCCTTATCCAGAGTGGCACACTTGTTAGCTTTCACGCATTGGTTTCCTTTCAAATAGGTTGTGAAACTTTAATGTTATACAAACTCATCATTTATCTATTTTTAATTTAAACCACTTTTTAATATGTAATCAACACACATATTAAACTTAAAGAATATGTAATCAACACACATATGAAACTCATAATTTTTATGTCATTTTACGTTAGAAAAAAATAAAGAATATTAAATAAAATATATTAAATACTTACCCTTCAATTTTGTGATTTAGTAAGCCAATTTTCTCCTTTTCTTGGGTTAGGGTCCGAAAGGTTTTTTTTTTTAAATTCAAGAGAAGCTGGAATACATGAAACGAATTATAATGAAAGATGGAATACAAATTGTACAATATAATTATATAATAAAGTATAATTATAATTCAAAAAATTAGAATTCTTGCTAATAGAAATTCATTCTTTTCTTCTCCTTCTAAGGAGAGACTTTTTTCTTCTTTATATTGTTTTTTTTTTTCTTTTAAATAGAAAATTTATTTATTAAATATACTTTATTACTTACTCAACAAAATAAATATATGTTTTATTATAATAATTGTATATTGTGCTAAGAAGGACCTAAAATGACAAAAAAGGAAAAAAAAAAAAATTAATCGAAGTGTAGATCATGTGTCAAAAAATAGTTAAATATTAGTCAATTTTGATTGAAAAGACCAATTTGTAAAATTAAAAATAGATAAATTGATTAATTTGTATAAAAATAAAGTTTTATGACGAACCTGAAAAAATATAAATAGCTAGGGAATTGAAATAGAGAATTTTCCATTTCCAACACATTGAATAATATTTAAATTTATAAATAAAGCAATTTTCAAATAAAAATAACTTACTAACTCAAAAAAATTAAAAAAAAAAAAAACTTACTAATTGAACACTAAATATTTTGTATTATTAATTTACGAGTAGTAAAAAGTACGTAATTCTGGTTTTAATTAATGGCCTGAAATCGATTTCAGTTGGCATTGAACACAAGTTTAAAATAAGCAGGTCACCTAACTAAATCTGGTAGGAAATTTTCCTCCTTTCTCTCTCTTTGTTTTTTTTTTTTTTCTTCTTTATATTTTAAAGTATATATTATGTGTGATACCCAACTCACATCGGAAACATATAAAAATGTAATATAAAATAGAAATATAATCTATGTACTTGAAATATTTTATTTAGTACAATAAAAACGATAATAAATAATTAATTGTGAGTGTCATAAGACCTACAGACACACTGTTGATTTAGATCGTGGCATTATGTCCAAAAATTTTAGTGTAATTATTATCTGAATATTTTTGTGTAGTCCCCCTTTTTTTTTTTTTTTTTTTTTTTTCCTCAGGAAGACCGCGGTTCAATGTCACAAGTGATTTATTTTATTACTTATCAACAAAAAAAAAAAGTGATTTATTTTATTTAAAGTATTTTTTTGTTTTTTGTTTTTTTTTTTTGACTTCATTTAAAGTAGCTAGTTACAGTTTCACATTGGTTTTTCTTTTTTTATATATATTTTTTATTTAATTACAATACGTTATGGATGCATTAGTTTTTTAATGTATCTGTGCGTCAATTTTCTTTCTTTTCTTAAATATGTTATCATCAATCGTGACTTTTTATTTTCTTTTTCCTTCTTTTCTTTCTTTGGGAAAATGTATCGAATCTTTTCTTTTTTACTTTTTCAAATAAAATAAATCAAATGTAAATTTAAACTAATATTTTCTTCTAAGCATATATACAGTTTTACACTGATATCAATAGAAATTTTCTTTCTGCTCACTATTAAATTATTATTTTTTCCCTTTAATTAAATGCACGTCAAATTTAATAGGTAAATGGATCTACGGTCACTTCTATTGGAAAATTGGTGTTAATAGTCATTCATTTTATTATTTTTTTTTCTTTCAGTGTTTTTAATCTTAAATGTTTAATTTTATTTTTTTAATGGTCTTTTTATTAAATTTTTAATTATCAACCATTTATCATTTTTTTTTTTTTTTTTAATTGTCATATGCATTGGTGCATATGGTACTCTTTTTTTTTTTTTTTTTTTTTTAAATCTCAAAGGAAAAATGGTCTTTTCAATCACAGTTTACTTTCTTTTTCTTTTTTTTTTTCTTTTTTTTTTTTAATTCTAAGGACAAAATGGTCTTTTTACCCTTTATTTAAAAAAAAAATAAAAATAAAGGAATTTATTCAGTGAAATAAAATAATGAAATAAACACAAGAATATATATTCTCCTCTTTAATGAAATAAATTTCTTCCTTTTTATTATTATTATTTTTTTATAAAGGATTTTAATGTGGGAGTTATTGTTATTTACAAAATTGTTTATTTATTCATTTTTAAAAAAAAAATGAATTGACAAATTTATCCCTCTCTAATTCACCAAAAAGTCAACTTTTACATTATATTATAATTATAAGGTCCCAATATATTTTTTTTTTTTCTTTTTTAGGATTTAGCATACTAAAAAACAAATGTTTTTATGTTAAATTCAGTTAATTAATAAAAATTAAAAATTAAATTGATTATTTCACATTTCAAAATGTTTTTTTTCAACTGTTATTGTAAATTTATTAAAAATTTAAACTAAAAAATAATAATTACTTATGATTGAAGTAGTCAAAACTTCTAATATTTATATCACTTAATAATCTTATTATTTTTTTATTGTCGTCTTAATTTTTTTTATTTTGTTTTTAAATATATTTAATTTTCTTGATTATTTATGACTTTTTAAAGTTATATTTGCAATAATAAGAATCAAAGAATAATTAAATTTTTGTTTAAATTTTATTTAATTTTTATTACTTTCTTAATTTTATGTTTTTGTCTCTTTAATACTATGCATCAAATAATAATTGTATTTTTAAAATATTAACGTATAACATTAATCTCATAATATACTTCATACTTTGATAAACATATTTAGATAAGAATTATAATTAAAAGTAAAAATATATATAAAAAGAATACTCAATTCAAATACTAATAAGAAAAGCCAATTAGTTAGAGGTAAAATAAGTTTAAGATCAATTGATATACGTATATCAATATTGCTGATCTATATACATTTAATAATAATTTTACCATTTGTATAAAAATTTCACAATTGTAAATTTAAAAAGAAAAACTATAAATATTTAATATATTTGAGAAAGATTAGTAAATTTAGTCCTAAATATTTAAGAGTTTATTTGATACATTTGGTCCTAAATATTTTATTTTCATATTTTAGATTTCAAATAAATTATAATTTAATAGTTTTGGTTGTTTTTGGACGAAAAATAGCCTAAATAAGAATAATAAATGCTCAAAAATTATTATAGTCATATCTTACTTAAACCTTTTTCATCTAAAGGGAATAAATTAAAACTACTAAAATTTAATTTATTTACATCTAAAATATCAAAATAAAATATACATGACTAAATCCATTAACCGATATTTAGTCTCTTGTATATATATTATTTTTAAAAAATTAAAATGCATATTTGCTTATACAAGACTCTAAAGTTACAATTTTTCGTGATTATAAATAAAATTGTTCACCATATATATATACTTTTTAAAATAAATTTTATTATATTTATTATATACATATATTTATAATAAATTATGCATATGATTTAATTATTTATAAAAAAAATTATATAAAAAATTGTGTAAATTAAATATAAAATATTAAAATAAATAATAATAATAATATATTCCGCATTTGAGAATGAATGTGTCTCTAAGAGTGTGTGTGTATATATATTATATATATGAAGATTTCACTTCAATATTGCATTCAGCTTATGTGGTCAAACAAAGAGAAATTAGGAAAGTCCAAAATGAAAAAGAATAATAATAATAATAAAAATAACAAAGTGCAAATATATTATTTTTGGTGTAGTTCACGCCAAAAAAAAAATTAAATTAAATTAAATTAAAAATTAAAAAGAAATAAGTAAGTACCTGAGAAACTTTAAATGTGGAAGAGTTCAA